>APFE030907653.1:57221-69694 GCA_000404065.3 Pinus taeda | reverse complement strand
GAATTGAATTGCTTCCTATATCTAGCACCAGAGTGTCAAGTGATGGTTGCAAATGGAGGAACGATAAATTGCTCTGGAAAGTGCCATAATATCAAGCTATCCATTGGAGAATATGTATTGACTAAACCAATGCTTTCCATTCCAATGGGAGGTGCTGATGTTGTACTAGGAGTCCAATGGCTACAATCCTTGGGTACAATAGCTTCTAATTTTCAGAACTTTTCATGAAATGTTTTGTGGAAGGAAAGGAAGTTGAATTAAGGGGTATTTCAGGGAAACCAAAAAAAATATTCAGCTCTAACGGCATGACAAAGCTTCTAGAAAAGGAACAAAGAGGTGTAATTGCATAATTATGTTTGTTAGATGTTTCCACATTGGAATAATCTATTTCTCGATATTTCCAAAAAGTCTTGGACAATCATTCCAAGGTATTTGAGATTCCCAAAGGTCTCCCACCAATTCGTGATCATGATCATGCTATTCATCTGATTCTAGGAAGTGTTGCTCCAAACATCAGGCTGTACAGATATCTCTATGCCCAAAAGAGTGAAATTGAACGTATGGTTGCAAAAATGCTAGAGGGTAGTATAATTCAACCTAGTCAAAGTTCTTTCTCTGCTTCGGTAGTATTGGTGCACAAGAGGGATGGATCATGGCGCATGTGTCTGAATTATAGGGAGCTCAACAAGCTCACTATTAAAGATAAGTTTCCCATTCCTGTCGTTGATGAATTACTGGATGAATTGCATGGATCAATTTATTTCACCAAGTTGGATCTTCATTTGGGATATCATCAAATCAGAATGAAGACTGAAGACATTCCAAAAACAACATTTAGAACTCATGAGGGTCATTATGAATTTTTGGTCATGCCTTTTGGCCTTACTAATGCACCTTCTACATTTGAAGGTTTGATGAATTCCATTTTCATACCATTTAATCTCCCCTTAACCCATATTTCTCCATTTGACAGCATACAATTTAAATCCCCGCCAATCAGAAGGGAGTCGAGCTCAAGAAATTTGGAAGTTAAAAAAAGGTCCCAGAAAAGGGATCACTCCTTGTAAGGGGCATAGACATTTAAAATATGAACTAGCCTTGGAGAACACCTGATATAGGCATGAAGAAGGATGCCAACAAAGGAATGGAAAGCAACCGCCGAGATCCACGTCGGGTCCCATATAACCGCTAGACCACCAAATAGACCAGCAACACTAGTTTGCAGCAATATGCCAATTGGGAAACATATGTATGAAATAAGATATAGATTCATAAGCTTCATGCATAGTTTCTTGGATCAAGAGAATCTTTGAATTAGAAGAATGAAAAAGGTCCTTTAAGGCCAAAAATTTTGGGCCTGCCCCTAGACCCCTAATATTCATCGAGAGAACAATAATCATTTGGACACATCCTCTGCCCGGTATGTTCTAAGTGGCCCTATATTAGATGTACCCTTTACTGCGATTTCAGAAATAGGGATGTCGACCAAAGATAGGTCCCTAATATTCAAATCCGGACCCCTCTTCTACCCCTGAAATGTCTGCTTCCCCTATTCTGTTTCCGTCTTACAGTAATATTTCTAATGGAGGTTGGGCTAATGATAGGGGAAGGAGACTGATTAGGCTTATGGACAATCAAAAGGTGTAGATTCAATGATTCTTGTTTAAGAATAAGGTCTAGATCACAATCAAAAGAGTTTACGGGAGATGTTTCCCGAGAATTTAGAGGAGTGACATATATACAAGGTGCTTTGCCTTTAGGGTCAAATGAGGAAATTGAAGGATGGGGGGGAATCGACAAAGGGGGGCAAGAAGATAACTTGCGAGATGGAGGGAGATGCATCGGGGGAGATTGGGGGAAAGATGATATATAAGTAATGTGGGAGGCGGATGGGAAAATCCTGAGTAGGAGGGGGAATAGTGCGGGGGGGGAGGGGATAGTTGTATCCGGCCTAGGTTTAGGGGGCAAAGGGATGATGGAGAAATGAGCCAGACTATAAGGAGGGGAGATGTGAGATCGATTCGGAGAGATATGTGTTCGGTTCAAGGAAGCAGATCGAAGGCGGCCAACATTCTCCATATTTGGTCTGTGAATTTTACAGATGAACTCAACAGATTGTGAACACTTCAGAGATAGACTTGATGATCTTCTTGGGGAAGTCCCACGAGGAGAAGTCTAAAGAGGCCCCTGACCTCCTGGAACACAATCAATATCCTATTTAAAATTTAGCTCTTCAGTAGAAACACTTGAGGGGGGCACATGGGGATTTCCAAAGTGATGCCGCTCCCTATGTCTACCAACAGGTCGGCGAGGGAAGAGGAATTTTAGGTGGTCAGTTTTATGACATACAGATCATCTGAATGAAACACCCCAATAATCTAGCCTCTACTCGATATTGGACCTTCCCCATGAAAGGTCAATGAACTCAGGGAAGCCCCCCCGTATTCCTTATTTATAAGAACCCAGGCAACTCGTTTATCCTTGGCTCTGAGACATTTTCGGTTGGCAAAAATAAAACGACCAATTGCGTTTCCAATATCCACAAGAGTATGCTTAGTCCAAAGCTCAATGGGCAGACCCGGCAGCGTTACCCAGATGTAATTATTTTGAGGAGTGCAATGAAGGGGATTGAAACCAATGAACCATTTGTATAAGGCAGGAAAACTTTTGTCATGTACCCACGGATTAGCCAGGGTAATCTCCAAATCTCTGTCTTGAAGAAAATGAAAGTTGTACCAATTGTTCATAAGATGAACAATAGTCGAGTTATATCTCAAAAGCAGAATCCACTTAGAACCAATCCAGGATCACATCTGGGCATCTCCATAGCCAGAAAATGCCAACAACCAACCAGAGCTCTCTTTTGGAGGCTAGATATTCTATCACATAGAAAAGCGTTGTCCAGGTTAGTAGCAGGAGGAGAGGAAGTTTTCACATGATGCTGATTCTCACTGCATGGCAGAAAAAAAGGCCCGCCACCTCTAGGATCATGATCAGAGATAGGAATATGAGGGATTAATTCCTCGGCCAACGAGGACTTTTAGTTAGCGACTTTTTCTGATTTGGCAAAAGACTTCTCCGCGGCCATGGTGGCCCACACCATAGCCGATGCGACTAACACGTCAGAGAGAGGTTCCATAATTTGATGATGAAACACTCCCAAAAAAGGATAAGACTGTAATCCCAAGAAGATATAGAAGAGTACAAAGGACCTCTAGGGATAAATGGATAGAAATAACTATTATAGTCCGGAAGACAAATAGTCAAGAAAACAAATATGCGAAGATGGTACGAAATGTCAGAAACAAGGAAAGCTGAAAGCATGACTGCCTACGAAAGCTTCAAAAAATGGATACCGAATCCACGGAAGCTTCATATTCAATGTCAATTGGATATTTCTTAATGTAAAATAAAACATTTCCAAAACCTTTCAAGAATAAAACCAAATTTATCTATTCGTTAATATCATACATTTAGTAACTAAAATGAATGTAAAACCTGATGGAAATGTTGCTCGAATAGATGTACATCTTGAATGGAGTTTGTGATTCCCCTTTGAAATTACGAATTCCAATGTAGACAAGGTCTGGTAAGGAAAAACCATAGCTCCGCGATATTCATAAATGCCATTATTAACATTTTCTTGACTAAACTAGGTAAAACTCATTTACACATGAGATCCATTGAGGCCCTTCCTGCTTTGTTTGATAGAATGTATAGAAAAAATTGATCACTACAACGGCTGCCTTGAAAATTGGTTCTGCAGCGTAAGCTCACATAAGAAGATTTGAGCGATTCTCAATTGTTACTAAGTTATAAATTAGGACGGTTTATCGTTCCGTTGTTGTGAATAAATTTTACCATTAATTTGTTATATTAATGGTAGATTTTGAAATTTTTTTGAAATTTGATAGCGATTTCTTCCTTTGCTGTCACTGTCCAATTAAAAAAATATATAATAAACATAAAAATGGGCCAATAATTTATTCAAACAGCTTAAAATCTTCCAAAAAGTAAATCATGTAATATAAAAGTTTTACTTATGTCAATCGAAGTTTGAAAATCTTCTTTCATTTCTATAAATAGAAACAAAACCCTACTTTACATTATATTTCATTCAATGAAACCAGTCCTCATCAAGACAGCATTTTGGACCCTGCTGACATCTCTGCCTTTGAAAGCTCTCCCAACGCCTTCATACCCTGAAAACGAAGTCGTTTCCCTCTGGGCAAGCTGCCTGGCAATGAGCTCGTGAGGTGGGATCCTTTCAAAATCTCTGACATCGTTATCTTCTCCACCATCACTGTTATCATCAACAACATGACTTCCCCAGTAATTCTGACTGTTTTTATCCTTCCATGCCATCTGAGACCAGTCAGGGATAGTTACTGGAGCAGAACTCTGATACCTTGTTTTCCTTTTACTACTATTCTCTTCGTGACATGATTCATTCCTAGGTATCTTCACTGATCCCCTATCATTATTACTGTTCCCCTCTTTTCCCATTGATCTGCACTGTGCAACACCATGACAACCATTTTCTTGAAAACCAACTTGCTTGGTATCTGGATCACTACTACTACCCCATATATCCTCCTCATTAAACTCTTGCATCCTCTCAGAGTTTTCAATGCTTCCAGATTGCTGAAACCCAAAGAACTTATACTCTTCCATCCTCTTAGAGTTCTCAATGCTTCCAGATTGCTGAAACACAAGGAACTTATAAATATGATGATTCTCTATAGTTCTAGTCCTACCCAACATCCAATTATGCAACTTTTTTTTTCTTAAAATACTAATAATCCACTAAGCGAGTATGAAACCAGCCTAATTCTCAATTCTTCTGGTCACAAAAAAACACCATTGAAACCATTCCTACTATTCTATAGGAGGCTACTTAGATTAGGTCAGCTTATTCTTCATTTTACTTTCTATTAAGAACTTACAATTGATAAGAACCTACAAGGACTTGATAGCCATGAACAAGAACTGAAGTGATTGATGTTCCTAATTTATAGCCCTGGTCTTCTTGATGGACATTTTCATGGGCTCTGGAATCTTTTTTCCTACAGTAACATGGAAGAGAAAGAGTAACATGGAAGAGAAAGAGAAAGCAGTAGCCAATTACCAATACTTGAACAAGTTGGGATTTTGAAGACAGTTGATTCTGTCGGTTCCCTGCCACTGTTAGTTTCATCAAAAAGCGATGGAGCTCGTCATGGCCTCGCCACACCATGTCCTCCACTTAAAAGCCCATACTGATAAGGATGAAGTTGAGAATAACAAAATAGATTAGAATATATCCTCACGAACTTTTTGGGTGGCTTGATGTCATAGATTTTATCTACTAGATGATTTACTTTTTACTGGTGCGTCCTCGTGGGATCCTGGTTGCAGAGATCGAGATCATGGTTGCTGAGTCACTAACCTGACAAAACATCACCTGAGATTTGAAGAACATCGAATGGGATAAGCCTGGGATTCCTGAGATTGGGATTTTAAAAACATCAAATGGATAAGAAGAGGTTGCTCAGGGCATTATTTTATGTGAATTGCTTAACACCAAATCCTGATAGCGAAATCTATGTGTCTATGAGGTTGCTCAGGGCATTATTTTATGTGAATTGCTTAACACCAAATCCTGATAGCGAAATCTATGTGTCTATGCGCGCACATAGAGAGATTAAATTATCTGTGTGTTTATGGATTCATCGATATAAACAACCCCACTGTTTCCTACATATAGGCCCGCCTTTAAGGTCCAAAAGCATCATGCAAGCATATCCATATAAGCATGGTTTATCTGCAAAATTGTAATATGGTGTAAATATCATGGTTTATACATAAGCATGAATTATAATAGGTTGTGAATATCATGGTGGCTTTTGGAATTGTAAAATTGTAATATGGTGTAAATATAGTTTTGAGATTATATTGTTTAATTTGGAAATAATTTATTACCAAATAGTGATGAAAATATCAAAATATATATGTATATATATATAAAATGATGAACCAGTATAAATTCATATGTAAAAGAATTTGGATTCATCGATATGTACGGCCCCACTTTTTCCGCATATAAGCTACCCTGAAGGGTCTGAAAAAACATAAAAAGGGTCTGAAAAAACATAAAATTCAAACATATCCATATTGGCATGGTTTCTCTTGTAATATGTTGTAAATATCATGGTTTATCGATATGATTCATCGATCCATCGATATGTACAAGCCCACTTAATCCCACTTTTCCTTGCATACAGACTTGCCTAAGGGTACAAAAATAATAATTCCAGCATATATAAGCATGATTTATATACATAATGATATTTATAGTTCCTCGTATATAGGGTATAAAAATGATAATTCCAGCTTATTTATATAAGCATGATTTAACTGTATTAAATTTTAATTTTTTTATTATAAATATTTGTGTTGATAGGTATGTTTTGAAGTATATTTATATAAGTATGATTTATATGTATAATTATATTGAGGAATGTTATATTGGAAAGAGTTTATTAAATTAAATTAATTTAATTATAAATATTTATGTTGATAGGTATGTTTGATATTTACTAATTACTTAATTTATATAGATGTATTAATATATGTATATTAGTGCTATATTCAAGTTTTCAGGTTAGTGTAATTGGTTGAGTTCACATTGCTAAAAGCACCTCACTAATGGGAGATCACAAGGTTACTGTGCTAATGAGAGGTCAAGAGGTCACTCTCAGAGTTAGGCCCTGCTAATAAATTTGCAAGATCTCTTATCCCTTCGATAAATTACTTTATGTTAAAAATATAGATTTCATAATATATTACTTAGTTTAGAAAAAAATTATTGAAATATAAAATTATAAAAGAAAATAAATAAATAAATAAATACATGTTTTCCCCAAAAGTTAAATGAATAGTGATCTAAAATATAAATATTGTGTAATATGTGAAGCCCTTTCATTAATAAAGGATGATACTCGATAAAATCCATTCAAAAAGGATTTTAGAGTACAAATTTTTTGTAAAACGTTTTTGCTCATTGTGAACAAATCAATTTTCTTTTGTATTTTGGTGATGCTCTAGGGGTTTTGGGTGCTTTTAAATCTACTCGTGGCATTATAAGGATGTGTTTATAATTAGTTTATTGGAAAAAGGGTAGTTGGAAAAATTGTGTTTTGAGTACCTTTATACTAAGCTATATATATTTAGCATTTCAAGCCAAAAAATATTGCCTTCTTATAAATGCATTGTTTTGTTTTAATCTGGATGTTGAGTGTAAGGTATTGTGCATCTCTTTTAGAACTAAATTTCTCAAATCCTAAGAATTAGGAATATAAATTTTATTCATGTACAAGATGATCCATCTATTTCCATCATGTAGAGTTTAAGTTTAAGTTGTACAATACCCATTATATTCCTTCTTTATTGCAAATAATGTTGGTATGGCACTACAATTAAAAAAAAATCTTTTCAAATCTAACTTATGCATATTAATGGTTGTAGTATCAATCCTTTTATTCTCTTTTCGTTTGATGAACTTGATGTCAAAGTGATATTCATTGGGCAACCCCAACCATCTAATTTGTCCATCAATCAGTGTTGGTTACTCAAACAAGTATTTCAGACCACTATCATTTTCTCAACTTGAGTTTTCTACCCATAAGACAATGCATCCATATTTTTAGTGCATGAAGAATAATTGCAAGTTATAAGTCGTGTGTAGCATAATTTATTTCATGGCCTTTGAGTTGCCTTGATTCATAGCAAATGTCATACTCATTTTCGATGAGGAGTCCACCAAGTCCTTCTTTACATATATAAATACTTATTGTATTTATAATCTTTAAAATATGTGCATTGGTTAATAAATATTTCAAGTGCTAGAAACTCTCTTCACATTATGAAGTTTATTCAAAATTTAATCTTCTTTTATAGGAATGTGATCTGATAATCACCCTATGAGTGGCCTCAGTTGAAGATTTATTAAACAAAAGGTATTACAGACTCATGTGTTGGTGTGTGTCCTATGTTATTGAAACAACAGATCGATTAGATTGCCAATACACAGACATTTTAAATGGAAAGACAACAAAGAAATACAGTAAGCAATACAAAGACACAAACAATTTTTAACAAGGAGTTCACCCTATTCTCCAGGGCTACGTCTCTGGTCCAGCTTCAGTGGTGGCCTTGTTTTATTGTGTCTTCAAGCAGAGAATTATAAATGCAGGGACTCAATATGAGTTCTCCTGAAGCAGATTTTGCTTAGTAGGGTGGTTGTTAGATTCCCCAAGCCACTCAGAGTTCACAGACTCTTTTCTTCCTACCAACTTTGTGACCTTTGGTCTATAGTGGAAAGAGCCAACTGTGATGCTCGATCTAGACAGATTTTGCTATGGGAAGGCTTGAATCTTCAAGCTCTCTGGTGCTCGATGCTGCCTATGGTCAGCTCAGCCCTTTGTCTCTTCTGCTCGACTTTACTGCTCTTTGTGTTCAATCCTCCTCTCAGGGTTCACTATTCATTGTCTCTCTTGGTCGCTTGGATTCTTCCTCTAATTCTCCTCCTCCTTTCGACTGTCTATATTCATGGCTTTAACCAGTCGATCCTATGCCTGTTTGGTTCCTCTCTCGCCTGCATCGATTCTCCTCCTGCAGCTGTGCTTGGAGTTCCCTGTTCGGCGTCAGCATGAATGATCAGGGAGTGCCACGTGTCTCCATCTAACTGGTGCCAACATGCTTCGTCGCCTCATTCCTCCAGTTATGTAGCGAATACGCTCTTTCTCCACCATGGCAGTTAACGGATTCCAAATCCCTTTTAAATTGCAGCTTACTTCCCTGTCGATTCCTCTTCTTTCCATCGGACACATTCTTAGTCGTCCGTTCTGGGATCCTCCAAATCCAATGTCATACGCACGTTGAGTGCGATTGACTTGCTCGACTATTAACGCGTGATCACGGTGGTTTTTCTCTCACCTTCGCTGCCACGCGTCAATCGAGGATTGTGATTGCCCCGCTTTCTCCAAAACCTCTTACCATTCAAGGGCATCCCAATCAAACGGCTAGATTTCAGGCCATGGGTCCCACTGTCGTACATTGGCACTTTTTACCTTTTTCCGCCTGTGGTCCTCTGGCTCCCAATGTGATCGAGTGCTTAAGGCTCCCCCATTTTGGCCCTGTTCGCCTAGCGATGCGCGATTAGCACTTAATTGTGCATCAAAATCACTTCCTTTTCCCGATCCATGGCTCCCAGGGGCTGTTTTGACCTCCTGCGTAGTCTCCATGGGCCTCGGTCAGCGCACTTTGACCGAGGTCCTCGTCGTTCCATGTCGGCTGCCATGGCCACTGGTTCAGGGTGTTTTTGATGCCATTTTGGATTTCCTGAAGGATTTGATTAACTCGATTCAGTCAAAGTTCTTGACAGTCTTTTGTGGATCCGAATTGGATCACGGCCTCCCTACTGAAAAAGCTTTTGGACCACCAAAAGTTGGTTTTCTTCAAGCATCGACTAAGTGAGGGAACTTCTATCTCACTTGTCCAATCTCAATCCACTTCGCACTGCTTGGCTTCAAACCTTTAAGCCCAATCCTGAGGTATTCCACCTGTCCACTACGTGTTTTCCTCACCTTCTTGTCTAGCACTGTGTCTTCCTGCAACTCATTAAGATACTCAGGTAGCAAGTCATCAACATAAGGTAATTGACTCTTCTCTTCAGGGTCCTCAATCATTGAAGGCTCAAACAACCTCAAGAAGTCTGCGTTCACGACTGAGTAGATGTGCATGTAAGCTGGCAGATCAAGGTGGAAGGCATTTTCACCAATTTTCTCAAGTATCCTGAAGGATCTACCTGATATGTTTTAGCTTTTTACCTTCACCTTGCATTTTGTCCTTGCTGATATACAACGAGACTTGGTCTCCAACTTGAAAACTATGCTCCATCCGATGCTTATCATGCCTAGCCTTGTACTTGGCCTGGCTCTTTTCCAGTTGTTCCTGTACTACCTGGTGGATCTCCTAGATCTGTTTAATGAACCTAGTTGCCTTGTCCACATTACTGTGTCCATCAACCATGGTATCTTTACCAAAGAAAAAATCCAAAGGAGACCTTGGTATGAAACCAAAACAGGTCTCAAAAGGAGATCTCTGTGTAGAAGAGTGTTTGGCTCTATTGTAAGCATGTTGCACATAGCACAAATGCTCATCCCAAATCTTAGGATGTTTGCTGCAATATCCTCTCAGTAATTGGATCATTGTCCTATTAACTACTTTTGTCTGGCCATCTATTTGTGGATGAAAAGCTGTGCTTTTCTTCAACTTGGTGTCCATTAGTTCCCACAGACTGGACCAAAAATTTCCCACAAATTAGGTGTCTCGATCAGATATAATAGAAGTGGGTAGTCCAAAATGAGCCCATACATGTTCAAAGAATAATTTTGTAGTTTGTTCAACTGTAATCTGTTTACTACAGGGTATCAAAATACACATTTTGCTGAATCTATCCACAAAAACATATAGATAATCATGACCTTTCCTAGATTTAGGCAGCCCCCCAACAAAATCCATGGAAATGCTTTCCCAAGGGTGAGAAGGAACTGGCAAGGGAGTGTACAAGCCTAGTTTCCTGTTGCTGGGCTTGCTTTTAGCACACATAGCACACCCCTTTACATATCTAGAAACTATCTCATTCATTTTTGGCCAATAGCATAACCTTTGCAGTTGTGCAACTATTTTACTTACCCCAAAGTGACTTGATATTAAAGAAGTGTGTGTTTCCCTAATTATCTTTACCCTCTCAGTTTGTGGAATGCAGATTTTCCCACAATGATATAAGAGTCGGTCCTTCACATGATAGTCCAATTCTTCTACTCTTTTTCCTTGACTCAAAGTTGCATATACATCTTTAAAGTCCATATCCTGAGCATACTGTTCTATGTAGCTTTCATGTAGCACAAAGTTATGCTTAAGTACGGTAGATGCATTTATAATGGGTCTAGATAACATGTCTGCAACCTTGTTATGTATGCCCTTTTTATATCTTATGACTAAATGAAATTGTTGTAGAAAACCCATCCATCTGTAATGTGTTGATTGCTGCAATTTAGCTTAGGAGTGTAGATATTGGAGTGGCTGATGATCAGTATGTATTACTGTTTCTTTGCCCATTAAATAACGTTTCCACTTTTTCATGCTCTGAACTAATGCATGCAATTATTTATCATATGTAGGATAGTTAACTACTGCAGGATTAAGAGTCTCAGAATGATAACATATGGGTTTACCGTGCTGTGTAAACATTGCTCCCATGGCATGGTCACTGGCATCAGTTTGGATCTCAAATGGTCTTTGTAGATCTGGTAGTGCTAGTAAAGGTGTTGTACTAATCTTTTCTTTCAAGGTGTCGAAGGCTTTCTGCTGTTTGCCTCCCCACTAAAACACCTTGTTCAATCTTGTCAAAGCATGTAAGGGAGCTGCAATTGAGGAAAAATTTGAAATGAACTTCCTCCAATATTGTGCTGCTCCTAAGAATCTTCTCACTCTGTAGCAGACTTGGGCTTAGGCCAGTTTATGATGATTGCCACTTTAGAGGGATCTATTTTCAATTCACCTCCCCCTACTATATGACCCAAATAATTTAGAGAGGTTTTTCCAAATTCACATTTGGAGAGTTTAACATAAACCTTTTCTCTTTTCAAAACATCTAATGTCTGCTTAACATGCTTGAAATGTTCTTCCCACATTTTACTAAAAATCAAGATGTCATCTAGATGCACAATAACAAAATCATCAAGAAAAGGTTTGAGTACATCATTCATTAATCTAAGAAAGTAGCAGGGACATTGGTCAAGCCAAAAGGCATAACCAACCATTCATACAATCCCTACTTTGTTTTGAAAGCAGTTTTCCATGCATCTTGCTCTGCAACTCTGACCTGATGGTATCCACTATGCAAATCCAGCTTGGTGAAATAAACAACTTCCTTCAATTGATCTAAAAGATCATCTATGTGAGGAAGAGGATAACGAATTTTTATTGTTGTCTTATTCAGTGCTCAGTAATCAATTCACATTCTCCACGAGCTATCTTTCTTTTTGACCAAAACGATCGGTGACCCACATGGTAATGTGCTAGGCCTGATGAACCCTTTCTCGAGCAACTCCTGCACCTGCTTCTTGAGTTCAACATTCTCTAAAGCGGACAACCTATACATCCCAGTGTTATGAAAAGGAACATCTTGCTGCAAAATAGTGTCATGTACTATTCCCTTTTTGGGTGGCAGACCTTTAAGTTCTTGAAATAAGACATCATACTATGAAACAATCTTTTCTATATCAATTTGTTGATCAATATTACAGCCCTCAAATATTCTGGTTTTATCAGGTGTCTTTTCCTTTACAACCATCAGTAAGAATTGTTTGCATGAATTTATCATTCTTTTCATCTGTCCTGAGTTTATGAGAGTATAATTATTCTTG
>APFE030907653.1:2986-23487 GCA_000404065.3 Pinus taeda | reverse complement strand
CAGATGGGGGAGCTCGGGGGGGCAAGCTTTCATGGGAGGGGACGGAATCCTCTGGGAGATTGCCTAGAGACACAAAGCTGTTCTTGGAAGCATGATTTTGGGTTTTGGATGGCTGGGGCTTTGGCCCATTTTGAGGCTTCTTGTGCATGCGTTTCCTGTTCGTGACTTTGGTAAAGCCATCTTGGGGGGATGTTTCAGAGGTCTCAGGAGCACTGGTTTTAGCATTGAGGGGGCAGTCCCTAAATAAGTGACCAATCACATGGCATCTACGGCATCTAAAGGGGACATGCTCGTAGTCAAGAGGCTGGATCCATTCCTCGTCTCTATGGGATAAAGTAACATAGTCAGGGAGGGCTTCATTGAGCCTGATGAAAACACAGATTCGGGCATAAGAAATGAACTTACGGTTTTTTGTTTCCTCAGCAGCCCTGATGTATCTGCCCACTCCATTGCCGATCTTCATTAGGCATTGCTCTACCCAATATTCCTCCAGGAGCGAGAAGAGCCTGATCCAGACGGGAGCCCAGGCCAGATATTCATTGTTTGGGTTGAATCGGGGTTTCCAGTTTCTGAGGTAAAGCCCCGCCGAGTTGAAGAAGTACGGTCCTCCTCCCAGTATTCGATGCTTATCTTCCAAGCAGTAGAATATGGCTGTGAAGAAGCCCTTTGCCCCTAATTGAAGGGTGACATCCCCTTTCGGCTTCCATTTGGCAGCTATCCAGCCCCTTAGGGCGCGTTCAGTTGGCCAGAACCCTATGAACTTTCCTATGACTGCATGATCCTGCATGAACTCGATGCGGCTGTCAATGATGTCTCCAGGTAACTCTATTCTTGGTCTTTCCTTGGCTATTGGGCAGCAGGTCGAAGAGGTGACCTGTGGTTTATCATTATTTGGATCTTGATCGCTCTGCGAATTGCTTTTGTCTTCTGGGTTCTTCTGCCCTTGACAGAGCAGGTCCGGATCTAAGGATCCAAAGATAACTTCCTCATTTGATTTGAGGTTGGAAGGGGAGGGCTGCGACGCCCCCCCTGAGAAGCGCTCATGACTGTCGCTTTCTTCCCGTCAGTTCTGCGAAGGGGCAGGGGAGTCAGGCACAACAGAGGAACTTGTTGCAGGCTGTCGGCGCTACCGAAGGGCGCGATTCAGAGCCCTAGCCAGACGCGCATCGCATGACCAAAACGTATCCCTACTCACCAAAAAAAATATGGTTGAAAATCGGTCTAAATAATTTGTTAATGTAAGTATTTTTTTTATTAATTTTAAATGTAACATTATGGTGCAATATCTCCTTCATATTGCATCATAAAACCTTTTTCTACATAATTATATCAAATATAAAAATAATAATAACCCATATACATACACATAATTATAATTATAATACAAAGAATATTATTAGAGATAAAACTTTATTTTCATTCATATTTTATATATTTTTATATTATATTTATTTGTTATATTAAAATCAAAAGTACCTCAAGACAAGTGTTGAAACCCAACGTCTGTCCCCCAACGCTTAAGGCCAAGTGGAAGAGAAGGTCACCTAGCTAGTCATTCAATTTTTAGGCAAGGTATGTTAAATTCCCCGATGATGATCACATTAATTCAATCTTGGTTGTCATATACTAGATCGTGCTCACCTTGCTACGTCATAATGGCATTGCATAATTACTTGGAGAGGTTAATCACAACTCTAGACGAAAATGGCATCATACGCAACTTGCATCCTTATGTGAGAGTATGCACAGCAGAAACAAAAAATAAATAAATCCACACAACAAAAAACATGAGATAACAAATTTAATGTGGTTCACCCAACCAATCTGGGCTACATCCACCAAACAAAGGCATCGACAATCTTATTACTCATCATGAGATTACAACAACAGATTTGCACATTTGGAATTTCTCTTCCTCGCACCTTGTAACAACCCATATCCTCTACAAGCTTACATTTTTATAGTTGGGAGTAGAAAACTAAATCATAAATTCACTTACAACAAATATAGGATGCAATAACTCCTCATCAAGATTAAATGGAGTTAATTTAGTAACAAATCCTATTGTTGTCACATTCATGAGATTTTCTCCAAATTTAATTAATAGAAAATCTCAACAATCTCCACCTTGACAACAATTAGCTTGATACAATGTTCAATTATTATTTTATATTTTCTGCAAGCCAAGAGAATCCAGACACCATCGTAGCTTCTCTAACAAAACTAGTTTCATGAACATGTCTACACAGTTTTCCTTTGTATGCACTTTTTCAAGAGAGACTCGGCTTTCAGTGATAACTTGTCTGACAAAATGGTACTTGATAGGTATATGCTTTGAGTTACTATGATAGGTTGGATTTTTAGCCAAGTGACTTGCACTTTGACTATCACAAAATAACTTGATCATGTCCTACAACCTACCAAAATCACCAAACAAACCTTTCAACCAAACCGGTTCTTTGCAAGCATGTAAAGTAGCTATGTATTCTTCTTCTGTAGTGGATAAAGCAACAATGTTTTGTAGCTTTGACATCCATCTTATAGCTCCACCTGAAAGAGTAAAGACATATCCTGAAGTTGACCTTCTCTTGTCCAAATCACCTGCAAAATCGGAATCAACATATCCACAAACATATTCACTACTTCTGTTATAAGTGATACAATAATCACTTGTGCCTCAAATACTGAAGCACCCATTTCACTGCTAACCAATGTTCTTTTCCTGGATTTTCCATATACCTACTGACAACCCCAACTGCATGTGAAATATCTAGTCGTGTACAAACCATTGCATACATCAAACAACCTACTACATTGGCATATGGAATTTGAGACATATATTCCTTTTCTTCATTTGTATTAGGACATAAACTTGAAGAAAGCTTAAAATGGGAAGCTAAAGGGGCTGAAACAAGCTTCACATTGTTCATACCAAACCTCACGAGTATCTTCTCAATATACTTCTTTTTTGATAGCCATAGCTTACCATTGCTCCTGTCTCTGAAAATCTCCATGCCCAAAATTTGTCTTGCTGCTCCTAGATCTTTCATATCAAATGTCCTAGCCATCTGAGCCTTTAACCTATTGATCTCACTTATGCTTTTGCTTGCTAAAAGCATAACATCAACATACAATAGTGAGATAATGAACATGCCATTATTCAATTTCTTAAAGTAAACACAATGATCATATTCACTTCTTATATAATTTTGACTCATCATGAAAGAATCAAATTTCTTGTACCATTGTTGAGGTGACTGCTTCAGACCATACAATGATTTCTTGAGCTTGCAGATAAATTTCTTGTTGCAATTTTGAACAAACCCTTTCAGTTGTTCCATGTAAATATCCTCATCTAAATCTCCATGTAAAAATATAGTTTTAACATCTAGTTGGTGTAATTCTAAATCAAGTAAAGCAACTAATGCTAACATAATCCAAATTGAAACAATTTTTACAACTGGTGAAAAAATCTCATGAAAGTCAATTCCTACTTTCTGAGAAAAACCTTTTGTGACCAGCCTTGCTTTGTACCTGTCCTCTGTATCATCAACACCCCTTTTCAATTTGTAAATCCATTTACGTCCTACAGTTTTTATGTCTTTAGGAAGTTTTACCATATCCCATGTGGCATTCTTGTCTAATGCCATCATTTCGTCCTTCATAGCTTCTTTCCACTTATCACTTTTAGAACCTCTTACAGCTTCCTGATAGCACAAAGGTTCATCATCATTAGTGGTTAAAGCAACTGAAGTAACATAATCATCATACCTTTTAGGAGGACATTTGATTCTCGTGGACCTCCTTAAAGATGTTTTTGGTACTTCCATAATTTGCTGATTATTATTTGTAGGAACTTCTTCATGATCTGCATCTGACACATGTTCATGATCTACATCTAAAACTTGTTCATGATCTACATCTGAAACTTGTTCATCTGGACTATCATTAGTATTTGAACTGGTTTCAAACTGAATATGTCGAAACTTAGGTACATTATCCTATTTCAATTTATCATCTACATTTAGATTATTGAGTGAAGATTCATTGAATTTAACATCTCTGTTAATGATGATCTTGTGAGTAGTAGGATCCCACAACTTGTATCCCTTAGTCCCATCACCATATCTAATAAAGATATATCTTTTTGATTTACGATCTAATTTAGAACGTTGATGTTTCGGAATTAGACCATATGCATCACAACCAAAAACTTTTAGTTTAGAATAATCACAAGGATGACCTTTCCATACCACTCGAGGAATTTTACATCCTATTGCAGTTGATGGTGATTGATTTATCAAGTAACAAGCTGTAGAAACCACTTCTGTCCACAACTCCTTCTGCAAATTGGTGTTACTAAGCATACTTCTTGCTCTCTCTAAGAAAGTCTTGTTCATGCGTTCAACAACTCCATTTTGCTCAGGAGTATATACAATAGTTTTATGTCTTTCAATCCTAGCGTCCTTGCAATAATTATCAAACTCCTTTGAAGTAAAGTCACCGCCATTGCCAGTTCTTAAACATTTAATGGTTCTTCCAGTGATATTTTCTACTAATGCTCTAAACTGCTTAAAAACTATGAATACATCATACTTTCTTTTCAACATGTAGACCCATTCTTTCCTAGAGAAATCATCTATAAAAGATACAAAATATGATGATCCTCCATATGAGGTTGTAGGAGATGGCCCCCAAACATCAGAATGGATATAATCAAGGATTCCCTTACTAGTATGTTTTCCAGTTTTAAATTTCTACTTACATTGTTTGCCATATATACAATGTTTGCAGAAATCTAACTTAAAAGACTTTAAAGTAGGAAGTAACTTTCGATCAGATAAAATTTTTAATCCTCTTTCACTCATATGGCCCAACCGTTGATGCCATAGTCAAATAAAAGCACTATCGTTTTCAGATACAATTGAAGCATGATCTGACTCTGTTCTTCCTTCTAACTAAAAAATATTTCCAACCTTCTTTGCTTTCATTACTAGTAGGATTCCTTTATAGATTTTAATTACTCCACCTTGAATAAAGGTTTTATATCCATTTGTGTCTAGTACTCCTAGGGACATAAGATTTTTTCTGAGTTCAGGCACGTGTCTTACATCAATTAATATTTTATTAGTCCCATCAAGAATTTTAATTTGAATGCTTCCAATTTCTATAATATTACATGTGACATCATTTCCCATGTAAACTACTCCATCATTGATTGATTTATAAGTTTTAAACCACTCTCTGTGAATGCACATGCGTTTTGACGCACCAGAATCTAACAACTAATGTTGATCATGATTAGACAAACTAACTGATAACACTTCATCATTCATACTTGAAACATATGCTGAACCAGTATCTGTCATGTTTGCTTCTTTCTTTTATGCTAAAAAGTCTTCTTTGGATGCTTTCTGTCTCTTCCAATAGTCCTTCTTCAAATGTCCTGATTTGCCACAAAACCAACACTTTACCTTACTCTTCTTCCCTTTTGATTTTGACCACGAGTTGTCGTGCTTACTGAAGCGTCTTTCTTTAGAGTGACCTCTGACCATCATTGCTTCTGATGTAGAGGTTTCTGAATTTGACTTTTTCCTTGTTTTTTCAGATAATAAAGATGTAACAACATCATCAAACTCAAGGGTTTATGATGAACTAAGACTTATAGAAGTAACAAAATGATCCCATGACTCAGGCAACAAGCATAATAACGTTACAGCTTTATCTTCTGATTCAAATTTTACTTCTATACTTTATAACTACACCAAGAGAGTATTGAAGGTATTCAAATGATCAGTAATAGATGTACCTTCCTTAATGTGCAAACTGTACAACTATCACTTCAGAAGAATCCTATTGGTTAAGGATTTTGTCATGTACAACTTTTCAAGCTTCGTCCATAAACCAACAACAGTTTTCTCTAACACGATGTTAAACAAAACATCATTCGCCAAACACAATCGAATGTCGCTTAGTGCTCTTTCATCCATGTCACTCCATTCGTCATCTGTCATGGTGTATGGCTATTTGGCTTTTCCCAACAGTGCCTTCACCATGCCTTGTTGCATGCGTAGATCATACATCTTAACTTTACAGATATTGAAGTTGTTTTTCCCACTAAACTTCTCGATCTCAAATCAAGCACTTTGTGTTTATGACATTTTAATTTACCTTTTTAATCAATTTAACAATTTGATAAAATTCCACAAACAGTAAATTACAAATACCAACGACTAGCAAACGAATCGAATGGCATTTCAATACTACTAGCAATGAAATGAAAAAACACTACCTTGCATCCATTCGAGCTTTGCAGATGATATGGCAGACCAATATTTAAATATTGAATCCAGGTAGGTTGAGACCATGCTGCCTTCAGGAATACAGCTCCCTTCTTCGCACAAATCTGCGTGGGCAATCAATAGCCATGTAGTTCCACTAGCTAGGCAGTTCAACCTCCAACTCTCGTGCTCATCCCACTTGGAATCGTAGAACCATAAGCCACCGCACTAGTGAAACACTGCCATTCCCAGTTCTCTATCAACGATCAATTGTTTGACCAAAACCAACAAACGTAAGTGTCAAAAGACGAGGAAGGAAAAATGAAGCATGAGACAATGATGGCATAAGAAATAAGGTCTGACGGGTTTCAAGATAAATAAATTAATCCCCTCCGTGCCATACAATGCATACTATGCACATCATTTAATTCAGTGAACTAAAAGGCTCTACAAATATATTTGTAGAGATTTTCACTTAATACTCCACTTCACACAGAGATTTGCACTGGCTCAAGTGCAGTTAGTTCTCTGCTCTTTTTCTGCAATATGCTATCGCGGTCTTTCTAATAAATCGATTTTAGATGAGCAGACAAAACTAGTGTCTGTAGCCTTATCCTGCCGCAGAATCAACCACAACATTTCACCTCCATTTTGTGCTCCCTTTTGTAGTATCCACATTTATCCTCCAGCGCTGTCACCTTGAATAACTGCAACAAACAATTATTTCTCCTATAGGCAGTGAATGAATTCTGCTCTGATACCAATTGTGAGAGTATGCATAACATAAACAAAAATAAAAAAATCCACACAACAAAGAACATGAGACAACAAATTTAACGTGGTTCACCCAACCAATCTAGGATACTTCCACCAAACAGAGGCATCGACAATCTTATTACTCAACAAGAGATTACAACAACATATTTGCACATCTAGAATTTCTCTTCCTCACACCTTCTAATAACCCATATCCTCTATGGGCTTACATTTTTATAGCTGGGAGTAGAAAACTGAATCATAAATTCACTCACAACAAATATAGGATGCAATAACTCCTCATCAGGATTAAATGGAGTTAATTTAGCAACAAATCCTATTGTTGTCACATTCATGAGATTTTCTCCAAATTTAATTAATAGAAAATCTCAACACCTTCCTCCAGTTTGTTTGTATTTGTAGGGTGTTGTTTGGTAGGGCATTCGTCAAAGGATGTGATGCATTCAAGTTCATATATGCAAGGATGCCATGCCTAAAATGTTAATGCTCTCTTCCCATTCTCCATCTGGACCCCTTCTTAGCATATTCTAGTACTCTAAAAAATAGAGGGCCAATTTCACAATTTTCTTAGTGTTTGGCCACTTTCGCCTCCCATGCTCGTAGGCTGGCTTTGGAGTCTTAGTTGGCCTCCAAGTTTCACCATCATGATTCAAAATTCTTGGTTGGTTCTCTACTTCTTCACAATTTGTAGACTTCATTAGTTTAGCCTCAAGTTTACTACAATTCCCTGATCAATCTTAAGTGGCTTCGATCCTCAGCTTTTATGTTTAACTCCTTTTTCTTGGCCACGGGGTTGGAGATCGTTAAAGCTTATCAGGGCCTTCCCTATCCTTTTCTTGTTGCAAGCTTCGTAGTGCTAGTAAACCCAAGATGGTGGGAATAGGCTCACGATGTTCACCAAATCAGATTATAGGGAAATTGCAGTTCAAGGATCGAATTTATGTTAGTGGTCATAGGCTTGGAGATCATTAAAGCCTATTCTTTGTCCCATGCTTGTCACAACCTTCACAGTGACTACAAATTCAGGGTGGTGGGTAAAGGCTCATGGGGTAAGCAAGTTCAGGTTAGCGGATAATTGTGGCTCATGGCTTGGGGTCCGTGGCTCTTGTGTGATTATATTTTCTCAGGGTTCATGCTTTCTGTCTCTTGCATGGTTCGTGGTTACTTAATTACTATTTAGTTATCTCTTGCATGGTTCATGGTTACTTAATTACTATTATTTATTTATTGATTAAAGCATATGGACAGGGAGCAATATAATACCAATACCAAGTGAGTTCATATTGGGAGATATATATTAAGGAAAAAAAGACATCATATATTGAGCATATAATAAGGGGTAAAGGGTTTTTATATTGGCAAGTATAAAAAATGGAGCTCAAAGTTAATAAAAAAAATAAGATCTGGTATAAAAAATGGAACTCAAAGTTAATGAAAAAATAGGAATGTGTATAAAAAATGTTAATGAAAAAAATGGATACCTACAATATCTAGTGAAAATAGGGGATTTTCAAATCGGGAAGGTGTAATGAGTTATTATTGGTAGGGGTTAAATGATGTGATTTTTAGAGGCATTTTCCAATATGTAGTCAAAATATGGGTATTGTTTAGTATGCCATGAACCCACGTGATATGTCATAGGTTCATTGGGTGAAGCCCCCATGTTGGAGCACAACTAATGCAGTTATTCTAGGTGATACCGCGATTTGATACTTTGTTATAAGTTACTATGGGAAGACTCTTTCAGTTTTAGTTTAGTTCAGAGGGTTCCATAGACCAGATCTAGTATTATGTAGCCTCTTGAAATCTAGAATGAGCTTAGACCATTTTTTCTTTTTGTTTGTTAAGTTTATCAAGCAAGACACATATAATCTTAAGCAACTCAATCTATGCTACTGAGCTAGTTTCCCTATAGACAGATTAGTAATACAAAAACACATCTCTTGTAATGCTCTTCCTCAATAATAAAAAGTCAAACTTTACACTAAAAAAATCAAAAGTGAAAAATAAATATTTTATTTAATTATTTTTTTTACAATAAATGAAATTAATTCATTTATAATAATAATATAATAATCTATAATACTATAATATTTATATTTTATATTTTATTCATCAAGAAGTAAATAATAATGTTTTCCTCAATGCCATGTGTATTGAAGAGTATTATCATTTTTATTTCATATGTTGGTGTGATTTTAGATTTAGTTTTAAATATATGTTATAATTCTGAATATGTTGTTATAATAAAAAATTATTAGTTGTGATAATTATAAAGAATAAATAATATTATTTGTTGTTAATAGGGTGTTCTTTAAGGCACTCTATGGTGTAGGGTCACCAATTCAAAACTTTGTGGGAAAAAATCTAGCCATGCTAAAGGGTGGTGTGACCTAGATAAGGTGCCATCTTGATGATTTTTGATGGCTTAAATATCCTTGAGCCACGGCTACTCAAGCCAGTGCATGCCAATTATCACAAGAGTCATATAACCTAACAAACAAACAAAATATGTTAATTGTTTTTACTTAATATATACTAACTCATTATTATTATTTTTCATCAATAAAACCACATTAAAATTTACCAAAATAACTAATCAAAACTATACAGCAATAACGAGAAATTTAATGATTATGAAATTAAAATTACTTGAATTTATTTTACTTTTATTTTTATTTTACATCTTGAATTATACATTTTATATAAAATAATTAATAATTCTATTATAAGGTTCATTTCAGTGTTAAAGTCTACAGAGACATATATATTTTATTTTTTTGGATTTGAATTTGTGCTCTTTAAAAGAGACCATTGCCATTTAAATTGTATGTTTTCAGAGCATTTCTTTTTGTTTTTCAAAAATTAAAGATATAATAGTAATTAGTTATTGTTTCAAAAATAATATATAGTATATAGATATATATAATATATATAAATATGAAATTAGTTATTTGTTTTTAAGACATTTTATTGTATATTGTTTTTCCATGTATGCATTTTTTTTCAACTTTTATTTCGAAATTAATATACATGTGATTAGTTATTTGTATTTTTTTTGAGTTATGTGAGTGTATAAATTTATATTGTTTAATATTTTTATAGTTTCAGATTATATATAATAATTTTTTTATTAGTGTAAATGAAATTTTTATTAAAGAAAATATATATGCTGGATTTCCAAAAGAAAACTAAAATATTGTAGATTCTTGAGACTAGAAAGGTGCATACTAGTAACAAACAATAAAAAATTGACTACAATGATCATGATTACATATAAAAACCAATAACAATTAAAAATTTCAAGGGGGTAAATGCCTTTCACATTGGCATGATTTTCCTTGAGTTCACTAATTGTTCACTATATTCTTGGATTAGTAGGATTATGGTTCTTGCAACCTCATTTTATGTATTTTTTGTCTTTCCTAGAGATCACCTTGAAATCCCTCATTTGAACCCGAACACTGGATTATGAATCACTGGGACCCATTTAGTTTATTTCCTTGTTTCAAAGATAGGTGTTGTACAAAATCAGAGCATGATGATATGGTATGTCCATCATGTCTTTTCCATGCCATTCTGTTGCAAGGGAAATCAATCACGTGTAATTTATATCCATATCTATTAGTAGGGCTTCAACTTCAACTTCTTCCATACGGGAGCTAACCATTTTTTGTGGTAATGGATTTTGCTAGTGCTCTTCAAATTGGCTCTGTAGGATTTGATAGAGGATTATGAAATTTTCCTTCAACTGATTGTATGGTTGATTGGATGTTGTGTTGCTTTGGAGACTCCTTTGGAGAAGAGAGAGGATCAAACCAATTTCCATATCTAGGTATTTGGTCAGGATTTGAGGTATGCTAAGGACTTGAATTCCTTCTTCTTTAGGGGATTTTCCCAAATATTCTTATTCTTTTTGAGAAGGGTGTTCTTCAGGTGTGGTATTCATCATAAAATCCCTAAAAATATAACCATGTTCATGACAACATATGAATCTAAAGGATACATGTTCATAATCTGGAGATTGGTTCCAAACACTATCCCGATAGTAAATATCAATGGAGGCTAGAAGAGGTTGGGAGATATTCATGTAAACAAAAATATGAGCATATTATGTGTACCACCCTCTCTTAGTAACCTCTAATACTTTGACATTTTTTCTGATGCCCTCCAGAGCTTCCTCCTAATATTCCTTGGGAAGAGAAAATAGACGTATCCACATTGGGGTAGCAAGGAAATATTCCTTCTCTAGATTATTTTCCTCCTTCCAAAATCTCATGAAGAGCCCTGCATTGTTGAAAAAATATGACCTTCCTTCAAAAGCCTTCAATATCTCTTCTAGGCTAGAGAAGATGATGATGGAGGATTATTTTTCCTCTAACTCCAATTGTATTTGACCTTAGAGGTTCCATTTATTTCAAATCCAGTTAACTAGATATTTTCAGAGGGCTGTAATCCAATGAATTTGCAAATCAAAGAAGCATGATCCCACTTATATTGGGTATATTCTTTGATCTTTCTAGATTTAACCTCGTATTTTGAATCTTGCACCACTTTTGGTAAACATTGCCCTGGATTTATAACTTTCCATGATCACATAGTGAAGCTTTTGCTGCAAAACCAGAAACCCTATTTTGCTCAACTTCTTGATGAAAAGGATGTCGAAGATGAGGATACTAAATGTGAATACCAATAAATCTATAATCGTTATGCACTCTTGAAACAATATAGTTAAAAGGTGGAGCCAAGCATATATGACCATGTAGAAGAAACCATAAACTTTGCAAAGCATACAAGAGAAAATATTCACAGTTATGATCGAAATATATATACTATATATATAAAAATAATTTAAGGTGGAATTAAAATAAATTTATCGAAGAAAAAACTGATGTCTAAATGAATGATAATGAACAAATAATTTATTCTGAGTTTTTTTTAATTCCTTAAAGATCATTTATCAAAATAATTTTTCATTAAATTATAACTAATACTATAAATTCTACATTCAATTCAAGATTATAAATTAATTACAAGTTTAAGAAAAACTAAAAACAAAATCACCTCCTCAAACTATATTTTGATTAATTAAAGTTTACAAACTACTATTTATATCTAAATAAATGTTTAATTATATTTTAGTTAATAACTACAATCCAATACTTGTTGACATAACTTCAATTGGATTTTAGTTAGTAACTACAATTAAATACTTCCTGACACTAAAGACAATAAATGAAAACAATGACACAACTCACAGGTGAGACAATGTTCACATTGAGAGGGTGCTCACACTTTCATATCATTTGATCAACATCCTCTTACATTTATAGGAATATAATTAGTTTTAACAATTTTCTTAAGACTTGCAATCTTAACAACAACCAAATAGAAAATTTCCCCAATATATTCTCTAATACTCCCCCTCAATGGAGAAACATGTTCTCTACAACATAGAATTGATTTCTAAATATTTCAAAATTTGTCTTCTCAAAAGACTTTTTGAATATTTCAACCATATTTTCATTTGTAGTATAATAAATAAAATCAATGTTGGAAATACTAATAGGGGGGTGAATTAATATTTATTCAATTAACCAATTTTTAATCGTCGACAACTCACAACATTAATCATCCAAGATTGAACACATAAACATGGAAGATTTATAACTGGAAGAAAACCACTTTCAATTTTTCTTAATATTTAATGAATACAATCAAGTTGATCAGTTCCAACTAAAACTTTCGTAGGCATCAACCTACAAGAGAGACCAATCCCCTAGTTGTGCACCAACTTAGTAGAATTCGTGGGCAGCAACCCAAAAAAGGAACCAATATTCTAGATGTGCACCAACTCAATGATTTATAGGCACCAACCTACTTCTTCAAGCTACTACACAACTTATTCTAGTTTGTTAATTTTCTCCTTGGACCTGTCAACAACAACAAGCTTTACGATGCTTCATAATTGCTCCATAAAACTGACTCTTCTACTATGCTCACACAAGTTGACTACCTTCTCAATATTAACCAAACATTTCAAGAGTTAAGCTATTTATTAGGCCACCCATTCCATATAGTACCTTCCCATGGAAATTGAGGATATAAGAACATCAATCTAAATTTTTTTCATGATCATGTCTCCTCTATATGCGACTCTTCCTTGTGAAAACTCAAGATATATGCAAGTCACATACACCTTACAAATAAGGCTAAAACAAAAGTATAACCTATGCAAAAATATATAAAATGGCCGCATCATGACCAATAAAAATGTGTGTGAGAAAGGAACTTGAGTTCATTTTAAGTTGTGCCAGAATACCCTTTGCAGAATATAGGAACACTGTGGTATACTCTAAACCCTTATTCAATCTCTACCTCTGATAAATTGCATCAATGTTATCAATAGGTTTCACATTCACACATATATATTAATCTCAAATGAAAAAACTGATTTTCCCAAACCACCTCTTGACTTCTCCCTTCGGTTCTACTTCTCTTGCAAGACTCTTTGTTTGTTGGATCCACAAGATTAGATCTAAATTTGATGTAATACACTTCCATGCATTTTTTTCTTGTATGGTTGGTTGAGGAGACCAAGGGTCATCCCTTTTCAGTTACCCATTAGATCGACTTGTATTTTTCTATCTCATGCTAAAATCAGTAAGTAATCATTGTTCCTTTTGAGTATTATACACCAAACAATGTGTAGACAATTCATCTCCAAGTTGTAAATTTTGTCTGAGTACCTAGAGCCATTAATATGGCCTGTCCAAATCTCCCTCGGCTATGTAAAAGAGGTGCATATCCATGTGTTTATCTAAATGTTAACATATACATGTTAATTGTCTCAGTGTGGTAGTCATTACTATGGCAGTGAAAAGTACTTGAATATTTCTTGCACAAAGGTTTGGTTGATTGAATGTTGTGTATATATATTGAGAGGTAAAATGCAGCTATATATATTGGCATATTGAAATCAGGGGAACATAACTATAAGGATAGATTTGGACTTGAATATTCCACTTGATTGCGATCTTAGGAACAAATCAAATAGTTAGGTATTCAAACCAAATATAAACATAGGAAAAGAAGCATGATATCAACTTGTTCATGAATCATAAATACTTTACAATTTAGTTCCATATTGAAGTTTAGTGATAATAAGATGAGTGGGCCATTTGATTATGTAATTTTTCTTTCCATCTGGACCTTGGTGGGGTAAAGCACTCTACTTACTTAGAGGGATAACTTATGCTTCCTTGGAAGCACACATTTACTTGATTTGACATCAATGACAACTTCTTTAAACAATGTCTCCCTTTGTAATTGATGAAAACCATCATATTCCCCTGTGATCATGATCCCTCTATGATCATGCTCCCCCTACCTTCATGTTTCATAATATTTCTCTCTCCATTTGACATCAATGGAAAAGGGTAACTTCCCTTGATTACATCTTCTTTATATGACTCATCAGCTACTCCCCCTATCTTTTTTTGCACTAAGGACTTCTCCGCCTAAGCTTGTTCTTTCGATATTTATCCACATAGGAATTAGTATCCTTCACAGATATTAAAATAATTTCTCCTTAACACAACATCACCATAGTTCAACATTTTTTTTCATCTCGCATTGAATCCATATTTCATTCTTTCAACATATAATAATTTTGGCCATTGAATTTCATCAAGCTACTACATGCAATCATAAGTGCAAACTTGATTTTGAGTAGTGCAATAAATAAAAGAAGTTTTAAATTTGAATGGTAATGTGCTAGCCTATTTTCTTTGCTTGAGGTGTGAAGTGGAGGCCCAATGTGGTAGAGATGCACAGGGACCCATAAAACTTAATGTTTTCAAACAATTTCCTTGCATACAATCTATTACATTGTAAATAATTATCATAGTACTAAAATATATTCCTTCTCCTATTTTATACAAGTAAACTCCAATATCAACCACCACTGGTCATAATAACATCATCATCATCATTGATTAGAAAGATAACCATCTCCCTTTTTGGAGAGCGTAGAGAAATGATTGGGAATGCAAGTTATCACATTAAAAACCATCAACTCCACAACACAATTCTAATCAACATTTATAACTTGTTTCAAGAACCTCAAAAGGTAATAAAAATTTCTAGAAAATAATAATTGTCCAGAATCACAATATTTTTAGGCTTCTATTGAAGTGTGTCCATCATGTTCCTCATCAATTAATCTCAACAAAGATTTCTTCTAAGCACTCTTCAATTATGAGATGAGATTAACATAATCACATATAACATCCATTAATTGTTGGTATTTCCATGTTGTAAACTGGAAAGTAAACAACATTTTAATCAAACTATTCTTAGAATCTACCACGAAATTGGCTTGTACATTGGCAATTTATATGTTGGAAAAAGAGATGGAGGTGGTTTTGTGTAACACTCCACCCCACACTTACCCGCTTTCACAAGTTCTCCAAGGTAACCATGAACTGAGAGTTACTATGAAATGAATCATGCAACCAAGTTCTAGTTATGGAAGTGGGGCCTATTAAATTGACAACCTTCTGCAACCTCCCAGGGACACTTGATCACTCGAATGTCAAAAAACACTCACTGGTGATCTTTCCCTAAGTTGGAACTACCTTTTCACTTACTTTACAACTCAACTGCATGCATGCCAAGCTATGCATGCGGCTAAAAGGCTTCAAGCACATGCATAAGCCTTCCTCCATGTAACGGTAGTTGCACTCACAGGTCATATTCCCTACGATAAAGGACTTTGTTCTAGATTTTTAGGCTAGTGTTCATGTCAGTGCCCAAATCTGCCAAATTTTTTCTAGAACACTATTATCCAACTACAAGAACCTCCAAAATCAATTTCTAGGCTCTAATCATGCTTGAACTTACAAAACACACAATAGTCATTTATGTAAACACTTTGTAAACAAAGTACTTGTAGGTCTTAAATGCCTATCTGTTCACAGATTCATTGAATCATTTGAGGATCATTAAGAAGGCTCACTTCTCTCTCTTACTAGTTGTACAAATATATGTTAGCTCATGCATTCAAATATATAACCAAGAATCTATCAACCCATGGAATAAAACTATAAAAAGAGCACATCACATAATGATAAATATACCATGCATGTAACCAACATTTAACTAGAATAGATCCACGACCAACCAATCACGAAATTAGACATAAAATAAAAAATTGTGCTCATTAATATCAATAAGAATGAACACATATTACCATATGCAAATGCCAACCAAGTCAGTCACATCCACATACCACCCAACCATAGATTGGGGAATTTCAGCCTTATCACCCCCTTGCCATATTCCAAGCATGAAGGTGGGATCACATGTGATAAACCAAAATAGTACCAACTAGGGCTTTCAAAGGTTAAACCACCCCAACCCTCTACCATAATGATTTCACCTAAATTGTTCTAGAAATCACCAAAGATAAGCAAGCTTGGATGACTTCGACTTCTTCACCATACCTAAAGGAATGTTCCTGTCTCCACGCATCCATCAAGATTTCCAAGAGAATTCCCATCTCCACCCTCGACCCTTTGGAATTTTCCTAAGACCACCTCACCAAGATTTGAAATCTAGCAACCATCCAAAGATTAACCAAAATAATGAACCCACTACACCATGAACATACAGGAAATGGAAAGGAAAAGTTTTACAGACTGTCAATCCAGGAAAATCCCATGCCAATGACAACAAACATAAATACTAAATCAATGCATGCATCATGCATCAAATCCCCACATTCTAAATCACACATGTGCATTGTTACCTACAATTCCACATCTATTTTCTACCCTTACTTTCCGTTATCCGAACTTCCTCTTGCACTCCCTTTCTTTCCTTTGCTTTCTTGTGTCTAAGTGTTCTCCCTATCATCGTAGAGTTTGATTTCTAAAATTTATCAAAAGCTATAAAATGATTCTCAGGTGCCTTTATCACTGATGCCTAATATCTCTTCCTTTCATTTTCATTTATTTTCTCTCTAATTTCCCTAGCATGCATATTCTTGTCTCTTCATCTTCATTTTCTCCTATTTTCCTTTATTCCTTGTGTTATCACATGTAATTAAGTTTGATATTTTTTTTTAATTCTGACAATTACAACGTTAATGAAATATTTGTAATAAACATGAGAAATGCTAATAATTGGACTATCAACGCTTTTTGAGTTCAAAAAATTATTCGAGGAATATGCTGACAATGGGAGTGTTAATGTTATCGAGTATTTGTTGATAAATAGAGTATCAACATTTTTATTAGTTCAGTAAATTTAAAAATGCATTGACAACAGGATTGTCAACATGATTTGTAATAAACAAGTTTAAAATGCTGACAACGAGAGTGCCAGTGTTACTGAAGTTTTGAAAATTTAAAAACGTGTTGACAATGGAAGTGTTAGCATTGTCGTGTGTATGAAAATAGAAAAAGGAAAATGTGTTGACAACAGGAGTAGCAGTGCATTTATGTAAAAATGGTAAGTTAAAACTCTTTTTTTTTTTCCTTGTACAAAACACCAATTTCAGGAATCCTTTCCAAAAAAATAAGAATGAATTTTTCAAAAAAGAAAGAGGTTTTTGTTTGCACTCGACCCATTTAGATAAACCTATCTCATATTTATAACAAATATCACGGTTTTGGACTTTTGAAGGCATTATTGGACCCTATTGTTTAGGATTTCCTGGTGAAAAATCTCATGGATAGTTGTTGACTTGGATGCCACCTCGCCAAATTCGACTTGCTGATCCTTATCTCCAGCCATGACTCCAACAAAAACATGGTCTTTAGATGCATATAGGATTGGGAAGTTTTATATGCATGTATTTGAGATGTACATTGTGATTATTTAGACTTTGTAATTAAAGCTTTGCTAGAAACTGATTTTTAGTTAGCTTGTCTTTTTTATAAAGACAAGGACTATGTAATGAAGAAGGATTGGGAATGCTTTGAATGTCAGACTTGGTGTATACTATTTTTTATTAATAGAACTTTATGCAAGTAGTATTACAACATTTCATAGATTCATGTGTTGAAGGTTTTCAGTGAGTTTCTTATGGTGTTTTTCCTCTTTATTAGTGAAAGCTTGAATCCATTGATCTTCAGAAATGTGAATAAATTTTATGAAATAAAATTCTTTGTAAATGTTATGTTTTAGGTTATTTAGATTTCCTATATGTTTTTCAACTTAAATGTCAAATTACAAATTCACATGGTTGCTCTATCTTTTGATGCTTACTTCTACTTTCTCCTACCATCTCTCATTAATGATTTGTCTAAGAAACCTACAACTATCTTGCCTTTGTTAGACTAATTTGTATGGTCTGTAGCTAGTGTCTTTGTATCAGAGACTCCATGTCCAATTGTAGTATTTTTCACGTATTCCAACCAAACTTCATTTTTTGATAAATCTAGCCGTAGGACTCAATTTCAAACCTACTATAGATTGATCTAGAGTAGTTGAGTTTTAGGGAGAGATCCCTCTCCAGGTTGAAGGGCCATCTTTCAACCTCAAAGAGGAAGGTTACCTTAGAGGTTTTCCTGTAATCAGGTTTCCTCTAAGAGATAACAACTTGAATTAATTGTTATTTATTTCCTTTGCCTTTTACCAATGCCAATGCCAATGCCAATTTCTATAGGTAATAATAAACCATAAGTGATTCCCAATGTAATATTTCCCCTTTATTCATCTTTGAATACATGTACCATGACCTTAGTCTTATTTTATTCACATAGAAACTTAACTAGGGTCTGTTACAAACCCCCCTCCCTTTGGGGAACATCATCCTTAGTTTTCTATGACACTTATGCCTAACAAAACATGCTACTTATGGAGCTTTATAAACCCAACCCAATGCAATATTTACAATGATAAAAATATACACTTCTACACATTTGCTTCAACCAGAAAATAAACATATTGTTTATGGAGCTTTATAAATATATATCAATACAATATTTACAATAATATACACATTTTATTTAACCAACAAATAAATTGATATGATGCACACATCAATGACGAGGGATTCTATAGGCTCAGACCTCCACCATCAAAAGTAGTACCAAGGATTCACCTCCTTCCTAGGAAGTCCAAAATACACTTCCAAAATCAATGTTCTCATCCAATGTCTAACACTACATTCCTTGTGCTACTTCTTATCTCAGTGAATAGTTATCGACTCGATGTTCCCAACCACACTCCCAATGTGCTTATGATTCCATCTAGAAATGCTAATGACCAAAACAAATTTATTCCCGACCTTCCATTCTCTTCTTCCTAGTCCCTTTGGAAATTTGGTCACCCCCTTTCATGTAGTCACTCACCTTCTAAATTCCCAAACATTCCCTTCTCTTCTTTCCAGTCCCTCAGGCGATTCATCCCTTGGAAAGGTTTCCTTCCATAAGAAAGTCCAAAAACCAAGGCATACCCCTACCTCAAAACCATCATACCGGTCATCACATGCTTATGGAAATCAATGGACACTATTAAGTTCCAGTGTCCCACAATGGCCCTGTTGCTAAATTATTTACCATCACATTGTTGCATGTTCCAATTCCTTTTACTGTTGCTACTAACACTCTTGTAGTTAGTCCCATCCACCTAAATCAGGCATTTCCATGCTTTCTTATACCAAGAACATAATTTCCATTAGACTCAAAAGGAATTTAGCTAAATTCAAATCATACCTCACTAGTAACTCATCAATGAGGTGACATATACAACTCTATTTAATTCCTATCACCACAAGTCAAATTAGCTCTTTGATAAAATCATCACATATATAGAAGTATAAAATTCGGTTAGCTCAAAATACAACCATCATAAATTAGAATCCTAGATTATATTCATAATTTTGAAATCAAAAATTGAAATGAAAAACTGATACTTATCTTTCAAATGGTTCTTTGCTTTTGCCTTTGTTCTTTTTCCTTTTCGTAGACACACTGAATCGGTTTTGAAACTTGGCAAGCACCCAATGAATTCTCTTCTCTTTGACCATGTGCACACATTGGATTAGTTGCCAACCTGGAAAGAACCCAATGTCATCTTCTTCCAAATAAACAAAGGAATCCATAAGCTATACCACTTCCTCCCTTGATATCAACAACAAGCGTTTCCAAAGACTATACCATCTCTACCCTCAATACCAACAACAAGTGTTGGGTCCCTATAATACTAGTGATTACACCATTACTATTGTAGTTTCATCACTTATTAATATTGTTGTGCCCATATTATACCCATATTGTTATTACTGTGCCCCATAGAATCCCTCTATTGTTATTTTTGTGAGTTTATATTATTATTGTTAGGTCGGCTGGGTTATATTGTGACTCCTTAGACTCCTATATATAGAAAGGAGGTTTTGTCATTTGAATCATCCAAGAATTGTTCATTTATGTA
>APFE030907648.1:140437-165113 GCA_000404065.3 Pinus taeda | reverse complement strand
CGGCGACACTGACGATGGATTGGTAGCGTTAACCCCAGAGATGGATGGTGTGACGGACCAATGGTGAAGACCAGTGAACGGAACAACCCAACTTGGCATGGATGCAGAAGGAAAGTGTCATGTTCAAGAGAGACTTGCTACTAATAAAGTTTCTTCAAGTTTTCTTCCCAATTTTCCCCAGTCATTGCTGACAAATACCTCTTTATTTTTGTCAAGCTTGAGGAGGATAACATATTCTTGTTCTATAATCCACCCTTTGGGTGAACCTGTCGCTATATTTTAGCGAGCCTAGCGACAGTGAAACTCGTTCTTGTCCATTTGGATGAGTTTGTCGCTATTCGGTTTTAACGAGTTTAACGACAAAGATAACTCGGTCCCTTTCAATTTTAGAGAGTTTGAAAGAAACAGAAAGAAGACTCCAAAGATTCTTTTTCGTTGTATAATCCGTTAAGTCCGAAAATGTGTAAAATAATACGAAAGGGATGAATTTTCGATAGTTTTAATGAGTCGAACAAGACAAGCGCTCGATCTTTTTGTGTAATGATCCCTCAGGTCCAAAAAGATTAAAATCTAGAGGAGGGATAGCACTTCCGATGCCTTTTAACGAGCCAGAGAGGCCAATCGCTCGACAATCTTTTCATATTTTACGAGTCAGGTGAAAAGAGCTTAAAGAAGACTCGTTTTTGAGGAACGAGTGATGGCTTCGGGTAGCAGCTGATTCCAGGTAAGATTTGGAATTTTCCAATCACGATAGTGTCACAAGGATGGCTAATAGAATCACTCTGCGTAGATGTTCCTTGAAGGGGTAAACAATCATATGGGGGTGAATGATCAGCTAAAAAACATAGTGGAGGTGATGGCGAGAACACGACCAAGGCTCAAAAGATGGTGATAAGGCATTCACAATGGTTATTTACTGATTCATTTTTTAATGAGCTTAAACGTTGGGGGAAACACTTGCTCATGACTTATGTTTATTTTTTAACGAGCTTGAACTCTGCGACAACATTGCTCGCCAGTCGTATGATAATAAATGTCTCATTCGAGATGCTATTTTGAAGTGGCTTACATCTCTAAAGCTTTGCCACGGATCCTTTCTTTATGCAAGTTAGGAAATGACTAGCCTTACGGGTTTAAGGGGTTAGAGGTCCTAAAAAGTTAAAAAATAAATAGCTGCTCTTCGCTTGCACGTGGAAAGGTTTGCATGCCCCCAGGTATAGCGAAGTAGAGTTTCCAGGTTACCCTTCAATTTACAGACAAAACATTTGTTCTATCGGGAAAGGCCTACCTTCTAACAGAGGTATCTTATCCGGTCTAATCCCCTTTTCCTAGACGGACGGGTATCGGACTAGTCATATATCCTTCGCCGAAACCTACCCTATACCTAGAGTTTTTTCTGCCGAAGCAGACCAGGGTGCATGCCCCCTGGGTTTCAGTCACACCTTCCTAAATCAGTCGCGCTCATCAGGTGGATGGACTGGAGACCGATGAGACATTTCTTGCGTGAAAAGACCATTTAGGGATGGCCTTTGACTATTTGCGATGTGTGATCCGGGGAATGACATTTGGTCCACGAGCTTGACCATTCTGCCTTCGTGCGGAAAACACATTACTCTAAAGAGTGAGGAGACGATGGCTCCCATGCAATAAATATAGTCGCGTCCAAGGAGTAAATTATAATCTAAAGGTCCTTGAACTACTATAACATTCATGTGAACAATTTTCCTTCTCAAAGTAATGGGCACATTTGGAAAGATCCCTAAAGGTCGACTGGTTCCCTTGTCGAAGCCTGTTAGATTTCTCATTTCAGGCAAAAGCGATGGCGAACCAAGCACTTTCCAAGTATTTGAGGAAAGGATACTCATAGAAGCCCCTTCATCTATGATGGTACCAACCATGACCATTCTGTAAGCTTGTACAATAATTCTGAATGGTACACTAGCTGGCAAACAGGGTCTGCCTAGTAGATTCCAGTCGAAGGAAATGACTAGGTTGCTTGGTGGTGGGACCGAATAGACGGCTGGATATGACTCTGATGAAATTCCTTCCTGCGATAAAGGAACGGGAGGACTGCCCCCAAGCTCATCGGAGTCTGTGTTGATGAAAAGAATTTGAACGGTGACGTTCTCTTTCTCTTCAGTGACGGTATCATTCGAAGATGAACACTTTGAAGGCAAGACCGGGTCAACTGCCGTATCGACCCTTTGACTTTCGTCTGACGTGGATTCAGAGGGTTCATTTTCAACGATAGATGCTTCGGCCGACCACAATGATGGGCCAGTCAGATTTTCAACCGGTGGAGGACTTGGTACGAGTTTTTTATATCCAGGAGGAAGTCGTAGCGGTGAAACCGGACGATCATCCAAAACTCTTTTAGCCTCATCAAGGAAGGGACAACGGTGGACGGTTTGACTGCCTTCACACAACTTACAAGGAATATTAGGATTCCTTCTTTGTCCATGTGCTTCACTTTCACTGGTTGATGGTGAGCATTCAACATGATTTCCAGAGGTTGATGTTACTGGATTGTGCAAACGAGGAGACCAGTCCCTTAAGATCCGAGGGATGCAGGGACAATCTCGGTGATAGTGGTCTCCATTGCAAATGACATAAGGAGATTTAGGTTTTGACTGTGCGGTGTGAATTTTCGCTAGACGATACTGGGTTTCCCCCTTTCGATTTTGGTTCCTTTTTCTTCTTTTCCTTTTTCTCTTTCTGCCTCTTCTTCTTCTCAGTTACTTGACTTTTAGATTTATCGGCTTTATCAAGCGAAGAGGAAAGAGGAGAGGGAGAATCAGATGAAGTAGAAGGTTGGGAGGCAACTCTAGTGCCATCTAGTTGCTGATTAGACTGTTTAGGAATTACGGGATTTTGAACGACAGAGGTAGAGAAGAGCCAGACGGGCTAACCAATTGTCAATCTTGGAAGTGACAAAGTGGCCATATGGGGTGGACCAACATCTCCCCAAGAGGAGAAGGGACTAGGATTTCCTTCACGAGGAAACCCTTGGTTGGTAGACTCCATTTTCTCAATCTGAAGATCAACGGAGGAATTTGTGACGTTATTCCGATTAAAATAAATTTTTAGATGCTTGGACACAACTTGTTTTTTCAATTTTAAAGATTCGAGAAAAAACAAAAGATGGCTCTAATCGCCTTTGATTTTTATTGAGCTTGAAGTGACAAGTGCTCAAAGGACCTTTTCCTTTAAGGAGTCTGAAAAGGAGAAAAATGGCCTTCTCTGGAGATCTAGGCAGAGAGGATTACCAAACCAATCGCAAAACTGTAGAATACTTTTTACGGTACGGCAGTCAATCTTACCGAATGCTGTGTTCGGTGCATTGCGATCGATAGGGCAGTAGACATGGCTTCCTAAGGATAAAGGATGCAGCCTATTGTGGTCTCCCAATATATACGCGGCGGTATGTGGGAGCACAAGTCCGTATTGGCACTTGCCGTCTTAGAGTGGAGGAACCACCCAACCAACACTGAAAGCAACAGTTACCAGGTTTTATGACTCTGGAATACATCTCTAGCCTAGACCTCTAGATGTTGTGCGTTAAGTTCCAAAGCATTGTTAGATTCATTGGATTTATTTTAAGTTGATCTTGCTTAATAGTTTGCCTTTCAGGTTCACCACGTGATGTATATATAATTCCTAAAATGTAGTCTAAGATGATAAACAAACGTTTTATCTTCTTTCAGCAATGAAAATCCTAGCTACTAAAGGGAAGAAAGTCAAGCATCTTTTCTTCACATAGCACAGGGCACACGCTAAATGCACAGTCCTAAATCAAGCCAAGAAATCAAAATGAAAATGCACATGCATGTATTTGTTTTCAGCTCTTCTTAATGTGTGAATGACGTTAAGAAAGCTATGTGCAAAACTGAATTACTTTTAAAGCAACAGTACTCAACAAAATTATTTTTCAAAACGAAGTGAAAGTAAGAGAGTCACTAAGAGGTTATTAGAGCCACCACTCAGGGCAATTAGATTGCTTGCAGATCTATTTTTTAATTCATAAACAAAACACGAAGATTGACTGAAGCAGCATTGATCTACTTTGCATTTGTATGACAAATGCAGTTTGAAGGCTAGCTAGCTTGACTCTAGGCTCCGTCTGTATGTTTATAAAAGAAACAAGGATAGATAGGCTAACAAGTAATCTAGTCGGTCCCCAGTGGAGTCGCCATTTTGTTATACGGGAATAGTGTCCAGTTGGATGCTGCTATTCCCACTATGATGGGTGGCTATCTTAGAAACAAACAATCAAAGTCTACTATTGTTCCCTTTTATGAAAATAGATGAGAGGAGAACCAAGAGGGCCAAACTGAGTCTTGCGCTTGATTTCCTCTCCTTCTTGATAGAGTTTCTCTGCTTCTCCTTTGTCTGCCCAGCTTCAAAAGAACCTTTGGAATCACAACAACATACTACTATGAAAGAAACAAGGATATAAATTCATAAATAATGCAGGATCAGATGTGCATTAACCATATACATGCATATATAAACAAGTACACAAGAATATGGAAGGAAACAAGAATATCTTTATTTAGATGAAAAGTAGCAAGAAGATTACAACCATGTGCTCTGACCCAGCATCATCCTCTAGCTAAGAATCCCTTCTTCACCTCAAGCAAAGCTAGATCACCCAACACTGTGAATGTACACTAGAATGCCAACAACACTTCTCTATAAGATACAAAATTCTAGCCTCTGGATCTCTATGATGAGGGATCCATATATAGATGATTACAGAGAGGTGAGTCATCTTTTGGGATCTTGATTAATGTCTTCTCTCTGATAGTTCCTGCTTCCACTTGGAGAATGATGATCTCTTACTCATCCTTGGTCGAAAATGGAGAGGCAAGTGTCAGAGGGGAAGCTTCTGGAAGATTCCATGATCTTCCACCTCGTATTTTTGTCCTCGCCATTTGTCCATTCTCGACCATCGCACCTTACAGAGGAGCAAATCAGTATGCATCACACCTTTTAAATTGGGAAGGTGATATGCATTGCACCCTCTACATTGAGCTTTCAGTATGGTCCAGTTTTGACCATTTATGAGCAGTTTTCAGTGGATAACTTCTGGGAGATGATGTAATCAGTTGACCTTGCTCCTTTAGGTAGTGAAGCAACACTTTTAGGGACTTAGTAGTCCTCAGTTTATGGACATTTATGATTGGGGTTGAAGTGCCCAAAAATTTCTATAACACTTGCCCATCCAAAACCTCACATGCAAACCTGTCCTTGGAGTACTCTACTAAGAGTCGAGCCCTCCAGTCTGTGTCCAAGCTCATAAGAGACAACATGGCTGGTCTATGTGAAAGAGCATCTGCTATCACATTGTTCTTACCCTTGACATACTCAATGTGAAAGTCATATGCTTGGATCTTGCTGATCCACTTCTGCTGCCTCTCCTGTAGCTGCTTCTACTCCAAAAAGAATCTGAGGCTGTTGTGGTCAGTCCTCACCCTAAACCTGTTACCCACTAAATACTATCGGAACTTGGCCAATTCATGCATGATGGTTAGCATATCCTTGTCGTATATAGAATACAACCTCTCGTGTGGAAGGAGCTTCCGGCTCTCATAGGCTATAGGGTGACCTCCCTGCATCAATACTGCACCGATCCCCTCCCCCGATGCGTCACACTCCAAAACAAATGGCTGCGTGAAATCTGGCAATGCAAGCATTGAGTAGCTGCTCATAACCTCCTTGAGCTTGTCAAAGGCTTGCTGCGCTGTATCCGACAAACTGAAAGTTCCCTTCCTCGTCAAATTTGTCAGGGGTGTAGCAAGCTGTGAGAAACTCTTAACAAACTTCCGGTAGTAAGTACAAATGCCAATGAACCCCCGTAGTTTTGTCACGTTCCTCGGCTTCGACCACTCTCTAATGGCCTTGATCTTCTCCTCGTGGACTCTCACTCTGTCCACCCCTATGATGTGCCCCAGATACAACATCTCTGTCAACCCAAACTCACACTTGGAGAGTTTGGCATAGAACTGCTGCTCCTGTAAGACACGCAGCACTGTCTCAATGTGCTGGGGATGCTCCTCCCAAGTCCTACTGTAAATGAGAATGTCATCAAATAATACCAACACAAACTTCCTCAAGTGACTGTGGAAGATGTGATTCATGTAGGACTGAAATGTGGTGGGGGCGTTGGTTAGTCGAAAGGGCATCACCAAGAACTCAAAGTGCCCATAGTGACACCTGAAGGCGGTCTTGGGAATGTCCTGCTCCCTCACGCGAATCTGATGGTACCTAGATCTCAAATCAATCTTTGAGAACTGTGCTCCTCTCAGCTCATCCATCAAATTGTTGATCCTGGGTATGGAGTACCTGTTCTTCAGTGTCTTCTTGTTCAAGGCCCTGTAGTCAATGCACATCCTCAATGTGTCGTCCTTCTTCTTCACCAACACCACAGAAGAAGCGAAAGGAATCGTGCTCGGCCGAATGTGCCCAAGAGCCAGCAACTCCTGGATAGCCTACTCAATCTCATCTTGATAGGCCTTGGGGTGCCTATAGGGGGTGGTAATCACTGCCTGTATGCCCTGCTCAAGCTCGATGGTGTGCTCAAACCCCCGGTCCGGTGGCTGTCCCAGTGGAATCTCCCCAAACACTATGGCATACCAGTCAAGGATGGACTGTATCTCCGGATGGATCGTCTGCCCTATAGTCCCTGCCTCTGATGCACATAGCTCTACTGCCCACTCTATGTCTCCCTTTCGAAAGACTGCCTCCATCCGATGAGCCGAAATAGTCTGAGGCGGATATCTGTGCTGACCCTGTATCTTCTCATACCTCCCTGTCTTCTCATCATCCCACTCCATCTCTAGGGTCTTCCAATCTGTCGTGACCTTCCCTAGAGTGATAAGCCACTGAACACCCAATATCACATTGGTGTCCGGAATTTTGACCACGAAAAAGTGGTTAGTTAGTGTATAAGTGCCCATCGTCATTGATAGCTCTGGAACATAACGAGCACTCATCATGGTCTGATCTCCTGGGACCAAAACCAAAAACCCATCAAAGCTCTTTGTCTGTATAGCTCTCTGCTCAACCATCTATGCATCGATGAAGTTGTGGGTCACCCAACTGTCAACCAAAACTAAAACTCGCTGGCCACGTACTGTCCCTTGTACGCGTAGCGTCAAATATTTGGGAACTCCTCCCAGTGCTGCAAGGGCCCCTCCGGTAGGTGCAAAAGATGAACCACCTGCTGCTGGGGGTGGAGGTGGAAAAGGTCCCTGCATGGAATGATTGTCTCCTACCTCCACATCATCCTTGTCATCCTCTTCCCCACTGCTCTCGGAGAAGACCTCAATAAAATGTGCTTTGCCAGCAACACATCTATGTCCTGGTGCCCACAACTCCTGACAAGTGAAGCACAACTGCTTCTTCTTCAGCTCTCTCCTGGAATCATCGTCAATTTGTGCTCATCCTAGATTCCCCTTTGGAGGTGGAATCCTCACATCCTTCCCCTTATACTGGAAAGTCTGTCTCTGGGGGTAAGGTGTCCGGGTCCTGGGTAAGACATCCTGTAAGTCTTGGGTCCTACTAATGGTGTCCTAGAGTGTGGTTGGTCTAGTGGATCGGACTAAACCTCGAAGTGGCTTTGCTAACCCCTCAACATACATATAGATCCTCCGTGCCATGGATAGATCTGGCACCATCACTGAGTCCCTCAAGAAATCTGCAATGTAGGTCTCTGGGCTCCCTGTCTGTTTGAGCCTCGTTAGCTCAACAAAATGCTACTTTGGATCCCTCTGATCAAATTGCTCCATCGATCTCCTGGTGAACTCGACATATGTCGTCACTATGGAGTGTCTGAGTGTAACCATCCCATGAAACCACCAATCCTGAGCCTCACCATCCAAACGCAACATTGCCACCTTGATGGCCTCTGTCTTCGACATCTGGTTAAGCTGGAAATAAATGTCTAGCTTCTCCACCCAAGACTTTGCCAAACTGTTTGATGAACCATCAAACGTAGGCAAGTGGAATCTACTCGTTGCACGGTGGGTGTCACCATCATGGTAATGTCGATACCCTTTGTGATGGTCATGGGGTCTACTATCCCGCTGGAGCTGAACAAGTCTCTAAATGAAAGAGCATCCCTGAACTCCTACCCATAGGCCTGGCACTCTACAAAATAATCGCCCATATGACCGGGCTCTGCCTCCTGCTGGGCTTTGGCCCTCGTGTCTGCTCCTAAGAAGGTGGGCATGGTGGAGCGTGTAGGGGCATGTGAGGCCACCTGCTGTGCAGTATCATGCTACTCTGGCAAATGATGGGATGCACCTGATCCCTCCCCAGTCTGAAAAACCCATGGGCTCTCATGCTGTATGGCCTCTACTGCCGTGAATCTCTACCCCATCACCTCAATCTTCCTCGACAAATCCTCCACTGAATTGAGGAGCATATCCGCAAATCACTTCCTGTCCTTTTCTACCATCGGATCCTTCTGCTCTGCGTCCACCACAGGCTCCTCCTATTCTGCGTCCACTACCGGAACACAGTCCCCCTCTTCGTAGGTATTTTCCAACCTACGCCCAGTGTCTCTGTATCTCCTACCTTTGTAACAAATGTAGGGTTTTTCCCTAGTGTCATAGATTGCTAGCTCCACAGGCTAAGCCAGAACCATGCTCTGATACCACTGTAATATCCCTTTCCAGGAATATTTCTCAAATACTAGCAAATCCCAACCAGAAAAACATACAAGTGGTATAATAGTCGAAAAACTCATAGAGTTGAAATAATGATAGTGCAACAAACAACAATGTATACATGAAACGTAAACAAATACTCAAGAAACGTAGCAAGAAATGCTAAGCCATTTTATTATACTGAGCAACTGAATGAGTACAGGAGGTGATAAGAAAGATGGAACCTCGAATTGCACAAGGAAAGTGAAGAAATACACTCAGAATAACAAGGAATGGCCTCACACTGATCTGCGTCCCAGCTGCTGGGAAACTATCGTGCTGCTACTGCTGCTAGAAATAAAATGAGGATTTGGGGCTGGTCCCCTCCTCAGAAAAGGCTGAAACTCTGGAATCAAACTCTACTCAAGAAACCTAGAAAAACTTGAAAAGCTTTCCTGGAATGGCCGACCCCCGAAAATCACCCCCTTGGGGTTCTGCGTAGTCTCTCAAGGCTCTGCGCTGCCACTGAATGAAACGCTCCAAAAATATACCTGAAACCTCTGCCAAAACCCTTCAATATGCAAGGGTTGATCCACTGCTCAATCTCCTAGCACAAATCCTACTGCAAACCCTCAAGCCAAAACTCCTGACAGAAAGAACTGTGTCATCCCTCTCAGTGCTGCGCAGTCCTCCAAGATGCTTAATCCTCCTGCCAAAAATTTTGTTGAAACTACTGCCAAAATGCTGATGGAAATACCTTGCCCGAGTAGGCACTTGAAGCACCCTGGGGCTAAGGGTGAGATCTTCGAACGAAGACACTCAATGTACTAAACAATGTTGCAGACTAGCTAAATAGCCAACGTGCTCTAAGTCGAAGTGACTAGCTCAAATGCACATAACTGGATGCCAAAATGAGGAAGCTCCTCTCTCCTTTATAGCCTTTGCCTCTCTCAATCCCAAGGCCCACCTTCTCCAGCATAGTCCCTCTCTTGCCACGTGTTTCTTCCCTACTATGCAGTCCTTCCAAGTGTCTGGGTGGGCTCCATTTTTGCGTCCTCGTTTTGGCCCCCTTGGCTTCCCTTTAAGTCACAACGTTGTGCTACTAGGAAGTGAATTTTATTCTAAAAGTGAGTCATGTCCCCTTTCCATCACCTTTTTATTCATAAATAACTATAGAAGGCAAAAATTAAGCAAAATTGAATATTCCAATTAGCCATGGCTAATGAGGAATATTACACTCTCTCTCTTCTGAACTATTGAAGAACATATAAGAAGAATTGATCAAGGGTTTCCCCACATTGGGGTTTATCCCTGCTTGTCTTTTGCGATCTATGTTTATGTTCTATCTGCAATTTACTTTAATGTTGTTGTGATTGCTAATCTGGAAAAGATATTGAGCTAACTGTGAAAATTGAAATAAATTGCTCTCAGAATTGAACATACCTAGATTTAACACACACAAAACTTGTGTTCGCTATGTCTTGTCTGAAAACCTTATGCTTACACAAAAAAACGATTACAATTGTGTCTTTTGACATCCTTATAAGCAATTGTGTCTTGTGATTGATTAGTTAACTAAGTCTAATTGACTCATGTAGCTCATCTTAGTCACAAATAACTAAGCCTCCAACTATTCGCATGAGTTAAACTACTTCATGAACTTGTCCTAACTTATAGGAACTAGTGCATGCTAAAGAAAGATTGTTTGTGGTCTCTTTGGCTAAGGTGCAAGTCAAAGAGGACCTTACTTGATACTAATTTCCACACTCCTTAGTGAGGAATGTTCTTATAGAAGAATCTTGTCCTCCTGGACCATTCTCCAACACTACCATGTTCTTCATTATTGCAATTGCTCACTCTGAACTAGAATACTTCCCTGCTTTATTTTTGGGAACTTGATCTGAAGACTTGTTCTTTCCAACCATACTCTGTCTATCACTTTAGTCATAAGTGCCATGTACCTTGTGTACCTTTGTGGTCGTTGTTATATATATAGATATATATATATATTAATGATTAATTAGTGGTTAGTATAGAAGAGACATGTCTCTAAGGACATGACCATTCATCAAGGGGCACCTGCCTGTATATAAGTGGGTCCTCATTTGTAACATTCTGATTATCATCTCATATATGATCTTCTATACATTTCTTATATAAATGTTCTTAGAGACAAATTGAGGTTCTTCTGTCTGCGGTTGCGGCATAAGATTATCTCTGTGGTTGCGTTCTTCCGTCTGTGGTTGCGGCATAAAATTATCTCTAGCATAAAGTAAACAAGTTTATGAAGGCATGCTGTTAAGCTGTGGCTGTGGTTCTTATATTTTTATAAGCTGCGTTCTTTCGTCTGCGGCTGCTGGTCTCAGATCTGCATTATTTTTTTATATTTTTTATAGTAAGAAGCTGCATTCTTCCATCTGCAGCTGGGTTCTTTGTTCTTCACTTTAATTCAATCGTTAGTTCTTCACTCTAATTCTTAGTTTAGTCTGCAATTCTTAGTTATCACTCTAATTCAATCGTCAGTTCTTCCGTCTTTCGTCTGCGGTTGCGTTCGGCATTCTCCATAACAATCACTGACCTCAGATCTGCCAAAATAGATATGTGAGCAAGTATTCCTTTATGTGGGCATCTCCTTATGAAGTGGTTCATGAATCAAAAGTCGATGATTTATTTTTTCTTGCTAGGTTCTAGATCTAATCTTCTGTGACTAGATCTAGATCTAGATCTAACCTTTTTTGCGGCTGGGTTCTAGATCTAACCTTCTGTAGCTAGATCTAGATCTAATCTTTTGCCTTATTTCTCTGCGGCTGGGTCTCGGCTTTCTACAGGCAAATATGGCTCCCAGCTTCGCGAAAATAGGTGCTGGCTCAGTTCCGTCGGCTTCTAGAGGGCAAGCCCTGCCCATATCGTCAGTGAAGCCCCAACTCCCACTGTCCAGGTGGTCCAAGCATCACTCGATCTGGATTTGAAGTTTTTCAAAAGTGCCCTAATATGCCGGTTCAATGGTTTTTGGTCGCGGTTGAAAGCTCTCCACAATTGGATCTCGGAGGTATGGAAGCCTGTCATTTATGATGAAATTAATATCTACCCCTGTGCTAGGGGTTTCTTTATAGTAGATTTTGAAAATCCTAAAAGCAGACAATGTATTCTAGATTTCGGCCCTTGGTTTTGGGAAAACTCAGGCCTATTCATGAATCCATGGAACCCATCATTCGATCCCTTAACAACAGTCATAACCTCAACACCAGTTTGGGTGAGATTTCCAAGCCTACCCTTGCATCTATGGAATCTCTCCTCGCTAAAAGCCATTGGAAATGCAATTGGGAAATTTTACTACAGGTGCCCAGAAACAGAGGAATATGCGAGAACCACCTATGCACGCATATGTGTGGAAATGGATTTCAACGCCGGATTCCTAGCTGAAATAAACCTAACAAGTAAAGACTATGTGTGGAACTAGAAACTCGATTATGAAAGTGTTCTCTTCAGATGTCGATCTTGCTTTGAGACGGGCCATCTAGCCAAAAATTGCCCAAAAGCCTCCCAGAAAAATTTTGCTAGAAAAAACCACCACAGATCTACATGGTGGGAAGGAGCACAAAAGAACACTACACTTCATCAAAGAAGAATACTCTAGAGAAAACTCTGAATCACTAGAAAGAAACAACTCTCAAGACAAGCAGGGAGAAAGTCCTACCTAGCAACAAAAAAGTGAACTCGACAACCCCTCAAGCATCAATAGTTATGAGGATTCAGATACCGCACAAAATAAATCTTCATTTAACAGCAAAGCAGATCTCCTAGACCAAAATTCTTCTCCGTCTATCTTCAAGAGGACAAACACAATAGATTGCGAAGCTAAGACACCAATGTCCCAAGAACCAGAAGAAATGAAGGAGATGTAAGATACAGGAAGTTGGAAGACCGTAGAGAAAAAAAGAAAGCTACAACATCAATCTCGCCAAGAAAGATGAGGAGCCAGACAATTAAAAACTAAGAAAATTATAGGTCCGATAGACCAATTTGGTCTCAGTGGACGTTAACCACTATCATCATCATCATCATCAAATATATTTGTCCTAGATCTTAGACATTTGTGATCCATAACGATAATGAGATTGTATTTCAGATTAATCACATTATTAATAGTTGGTAGATGTTTTGAACCATCTAATGTGGTTCATACTCAAGACAAAGGTCAAAAAATCAATCTATCCAGATGTTTAATAGTTGCACCTCTTCTATTTAAACATGTAGATAAATTGATTTTTTCAACTTTGTCTTGAGGATGAACCACATTAGATGGTTTAGAACATCGAACAAGTCTTAATGATGTGATGAATTTGAAGGACAATCTCATTATATTTGTCCTATCATGGATAATTATATTTTTCAGATCTTTTGAGTATTCTATTGTGTTTATGAACTTTGTTGATAACATTGCTATTAGAGTTGTTTGATCCTCTAGTTGCTCAATCGCTACACAGAGGATGTCTGATCCAGTCTTTGAACATCAATCCATCCATCAACTTCATTGTTACTGTGATAAAGTGTTTTGGTACATCATTGGAGGTTTTTCATTATGTTGGCTTCACCATTTAGGCCTATGGTTGTAAAGATTAAAAACAACAACAACAACAACAAAAAAACAAATATTATAACTATGTATATTAAAAATAATAAGAGAGAGAGAGAATAGAGAAAAAAAAGTCGAGAAAATAAAAAAGGTCAAAATAAAAAATAATAATAAGAAATAAAAAAATTACAACTTCACCGATGAGATCACTGGACAACTTGTCCCCGACATATCACAACCATGCCATTAGTTGTACATTCAATGGACTACATGGTCTTCTCCTTCCACAACACACTGCCAACGTCACGAAAATCTCCAGTAAACTTGACTCGACAGTCGCTCGAAACCCTTTCCTTCCAAACAACCATCAATTATGCATATTTCCACTACTATAGACAATGTTGTTATACTAATCATTTGCCACAAATTGCATCTGTAAATCACCCTTATTTGAGCAACCATTGTACAATAACTAAATTGGCTAGTATGAAATTAAATTTTCCCATGAACAATTAATCGGTTCATATAGTCATTCATGTGGAAAATTTCAAGTTATCATTGCTATTGATCATTTTTGTATGACCACTATATCGACAAGGCCCTAAATTGGTCCGTACAATATATATATATCTGTGTGTGTGTGTGTGTGTGTTAATTTGTCCCACATGAATTTGTGCACTGATTTGTATAGTCACATCCCTACATATGTCCTCTGTCATTTCATAATCTTGTAAGTTTATAGTAAAAAGGGTTTGAAATATATGTATTTCATTAATATATATAATATATATATATATTATATAAATATATATTATATATATTATATATATATATATATATATATATATATATATACTAAAAGAGAGAGAGAGAGTGTGCATACACTCATAAGGTAGATGGTATAAGTGGAAATATTTAAAAAAAAAAGCTAGACTTAAATATGAATTACACATAGAAGCCAACATTTTGGACTAAATGTCCATTTTGTAAAACAGAAATTAGATATTGGTGGATTCATACAAATTGTGAAATATGTTGCCCAACATGTGGGAAATTATTTAGTATAGAAGAACATCAAAGTAATGAGCTGATGCAAATGAAAATTTTAGAGGAAGAATTCATAAAACTTGAACAAAAAATTGATGTACCAAAAAAGAAATATAAATACCTCAAAGATATGTTATACGTCGTGTCAGATGAAAAGGATGAGGAAATTTTGTGTCTAAGGGACCATAGTAAAAAGTTACTTGCAAAGGTGAAGAAGTCCAAAGATGCAAATAAAAAATTAGAAGAAGAAACAAATTGTCCTGTGATCTATATATGAAACTACTTGAGGATTATGATAAATTGCAAGTGATTAAATTAGAGTTTTAAGTATCTTATATCAAATTAATAAACACATAAACATGAATTAAAAGTTCAGTTTTTGTAGAAAACAGCAGACAACATCACCATAACAATAAACACAACACAACAAAATGATGGAGTTCACCCCTCCTGGGCTACATCTCCTGGTCCAACTTCCAATGGTTGGGCCTCTTTCTTTGTGCTCATAAAATGGTGTTCACATCAAGTTACAGTGCTCAAATGGCTTCAGAACTGTCAAAAACCCTTTTCTGGCCTCTTTCTGCTCCCAAAAATACAAAAACTGACTGATTTATGCCTCCCTCAAGCTTTTCTGCCATTCATTCTATAAAACACACCACCTGGCTACTAGTTCCACAATTTCTGCCCTTGGCATCCATGCGGGGGAGACAATTTTGGCCCGTGACGACAAGATTCCCGCTGCATAGGGGGCAAATTTTCGCTTCATTAAATTGCCTTTGTCAGCCATCAACCGGTTCCAGGTGCACCACATGGCAGAATTCCTATCATCGGTTTCAGGGTTCTGTTTCTGTGCACTGGTGGTCACATGGGTAGCCATAGGCCCTTGTACTGGCCTCCTTTCTTCATTTGGCACTCGGTCATGGCCACAGGTTCCATTGCTATGGGTCGGTGCATATGCTGTGTTGCTGACCCGTGATATGGGCTAGGGCCTAGCCCTTGGTCCCCCCCATGTTCTCGTGGCGCTGGGGTGGTTAGGGGCTAGGACTTATCCTGACCCTTCCCCAAGTGCACCTAACCATAACTTTAAAATATGTTTTTACCACATTGTTAAACAAGAAAGAACATAATGTGTTGGTGAAGTCATGTGGCTTGTGCTTCACTGATCCTGTGTTCGATTCTTGTGGGATGTGCTTGGCCCTTAGCAAAATTTTAGTGGCAGCCTTTGGTTGGCCCACGTGGTCCTCCTAGTTGGTCCACCTCAACCGACCAATAGAACTAACCAATTTCAGAGCCAACAGAAATCCGCCAAGTGGAAAGCAGAGAGTGATCGACCAAGCACAATCATGTACAGTTAGGGTCTAGTCAGCAGTATATACTGTTGACTGTGCAGCCCTACACCCAAAAACCAAAAACTTTCTTTGTTTCCACAAACGAACATAACTCATTTCCGGGAGCATACAATGTCTGTTTTAAACGAAACGACTTGCGTTGGATTCAGATTGTTGAGGTCTATCCAATCGTTCAAGTTTCAAGCCCTGCCACACACTTTCATTTTTAAGCATATTTTTTATCCACCGGATCACTCCTCCCCATTTGAAGCTTTTGGACCACCAAAAGCTATTTATTAATGAACAAATAAATGAGGGTACAACTCCCTCACCCTTCGAGTCTCAATCCACTGAAAATTGCTAGAACACGATATTTTCAGTTTTTCATGAAAACTGATCATTTTCCTTGATTTTGGAGACATTGTCTTACTGCCATAAATACCATCTTACAGAAATTTTCCAGAATATGTAGAACAACAAATTGTCCTTGTAGGAAAAAACTCATTTCCTCCTCAGTCGTCAGTCAAAGGAAACTTAAACAACTTGAAATTCTTCTCACCTAGAATACTGTCGATAAGACGATGCTTAGCTTGTTTAGCCTTATGCTTGGTTCGACTCTTGACCAAATGTGATCGCCATTGCCATGCACCATCCCATTTTGAAGACAACACTTTTTGAAACCCACAAAATTTTTTTTTGGACTCAATGCCCTCTTTTTCAAATTGCTTTGGCACTTGCTCTTTGACCTTTGCACTGTTTAGCACTGGCATCTTGTTCACATCACTGTTCACATCATTGTTCAACAATGATGTATGCTATTGCAATTTTATCTCATCTTTACCTCTTTTAGGAGGCAACATGTTAGATTCTTGAAACATCTTATCACACCCATTAGCAGCATCAATGAAATCATATTTTACATTTGATGTATCTCCTTGAAAGGCCTCATTCACACCATCTTGATTCTTGAACATTAACAAAGCAAAATTTTGACTAGCATTCACAATTCCCTTCATTTGTCCAGCATGCATATGTGACAAACTCATATTCTTACGATGCACTCTAGCTATGTACTCAATCCCATTCTTGAATAAGTGATACTTATTCTCATGGCGATGAAAAATTTCTCTCCTATCATAAAGATAAGGGATTCCAAAAACAATACCAGAAATCTCAAGTGAAACTACATCAAGTTCAACTTCATCAAGAAAGTTTGCAGTGGTTGCAAATCCAAGTTTGCACTTCCTTGTCACCTGCAAGTTTGCGTTCTTACATATCCAAACTAAAGGATAAGTTCTTGGATGTGGAATGGTTTCTAGACTTAACTTCTTGACTAAGTCTTCAAAAATAAGATTTTCCCGTGAACCACTATCAAATAGTGTGTCAATTTTGGTATGCTTTGAAGTAAATCTAACATGGAAAAGCTCAATTATTGTTTCTTCATTTTGAGTATCATTAGGACAACTTGAAGAACTATTACTTTCTATGTTCTTACCTTTCAAACCCACCATTGTGATTTTTGTTTCATCTCCAGAATCATAACCTAAATCATGTTCTATAATTGCAACAATTTTCTCCTTCTCCTTGTTTTTAAGCTTGTTGGGTCTCATCTGTCGATGAAGTTTCCAACAATGATCTTCATCATGGCCATATTTTAAACAATGTTTTCATATAAGTTTTTCTTTCTCCATCTTGATGGAAGAATTCTTCTTCCCTTTTCCCTTATACTTACCCTTTCCTTTTTCTCCAGACTCAAGGGAACTCACTTTTCTCCTTTGGAACATGTTTCCCTCTTGCTTCTAGAGGTGTGGCTTGTACACAAAATTCATCTAAATTTGTGGGGTTAAACATGAGAATAGTGTGTCTTAGGTAACTATGCAAACCTCCAATGTATTTTAACAAAGTTAATTGAGATGTCAAATCTACACCCAATATTATTGCTCTTCTCCTAAACTCCTGAGTATAATTTTGTACACTTTGTCCTTTTCCTTGTCTAAAGTTTTGCACATCCATTATAGATTTATGCATGTATGTTAATGGATAAAATTGTCTTCTCAATGCAACAACAAAATCATTCCAAGAGGTTAAGACCTTAGCATGTTTCTTCATGTCCTCTTGAGTTTTGGCTTCCCACCAAATAAGAGCTACACTTTCCAATCTTTGTGAAACAAGATGAATCTTGGTGACATCATCCTTGATCCTTTGTATCCTGCAATACACTTCAAGCTAACATACCCAATTATCTAGTCTTTCAGCATTTACCTCTCCATCATACATAGCAGATCAAACTTTATGTCAAGTTTCAAAAATGGAGTTTTACCATGTCCCTTTGGAGAATGTGGAACTGTTTGTGAAGGGGTTGTTGTGGAAGATGAATATGGTGAATATGGTGGTGAGGATGGAGGTGAAGAGAATGGTGGTGTCAAAGGTGGTTTGCCACTATTCCTTTTTGGAGGCTTGTACTCATCTCCTCCTTTTCCTCTTGAAGAACCCTCTCCCTTTGGAGGCTTGGAGCTCTCACCTTGCAATCTTGTGTTTCTCTCTTCATAGAGAACTTTCACAATTTGGGTAGTGTCAAAGAATGATTTTCTAAAAGCCTTCTCATCCTTTGACATATTATCAAGACCTCCTTCATTTTACATGCTTGCTGAAGCTTCAAGTACAATTTGAGGTGAAATTTGTGGCGGACATTGTGGAAAATGTGCTCTCCTTGTCCTTGTCCCAACTTGAGGACCTAGAACCACAAGCTTTCCTTCTTCTCTCTTGAGCTTCAACCTTGTAAGCATTAGAAACACTTGCAAACAAATTAAAGCATCACAACAACAAAGAACCTAAGCTCTGATACCAAACTGATATGTATGTAGAGTTCCATAACTATTTTGTTTTGACACCATTTTTCCTCCATTTTCCTCTTTTTCATCATCACTATCAACTCAATAAAAGTAGTAAATCATAGATTTTGATAAGGTAAAAACTCTTATATGTCTTGTTTTTCATATTCGTTAATGTACCTTATTGTTATGTTAAAGATTGCATTAGCTACAAAATTAACATGGTTCTACAACTATTTTATAAATATGCAGCTACCTCCATGGTTTGCAGGGTTCTAGTGCACCAATGAAGCAAAGAAGAACATGGATAGTTGAGGATCGATCCCCTCATGGATCTCCTCCTATTCGCTCAAGCCAATTCACTAAAAGAATCACACAGTGGTGCAGTCAAAGGCATGGGTCAAACACGTAGCAACAGAAGTCCGAATGCATCACGTTTCTACAATTTGCATTCCAAATAACAAATCGACGAGATAACACTTTTTTCGTTTAGTTTCAAATTTGAATAAGGATTGATTAACAACCCTGTAGGCGTAGAAGTCTCAAACTGTTGAGCACAAATTTTATATATAAGTATGTATCCTATGTAAAGGATTTAGAGTAAATAATAATTAATTTATGAAGAATTCTGAAATAGACCTTTGTTCTCGTATTGAATTAAAGTTACCTTTCTGTGATTCGATGCATATGTGAGTGTGATTTACACCTACTGGATGTGGAGAGCCCCTACAGACAGTCAATGTTTTATTTTATTTCATTTCATCGCTTTCTGTTGTTTTCATTTAAATGCTTTCTGTTATCGCATTATCATTGCATTATAGTTTAGTTTCCTTACTTTGTTGTTTTCATCATTTCGTTATAACTCAATTATTTCATTTATCATTTCGTTATTTCGTTTGCGCTTACAGTCGTTTAATGGTTTAGTTCTTCAATGTTTTTTCGCTTAATTATAGTCATTATTTTTATGCTTTTCGAATTAGAACTTGGCTCTTCTTTGTAGTCAGTAATTATAAGATTACTTTCATGCTCTTTAGAATCAGAATTTGTATATATTTTATAGACAAGCTTTTGAAGGATCATTAGAATAATTTGAATTTCAATACTCTGTTTTATAGTAGCAAGGTGTTTAGATAGGTTCATAATTTTAGGATGAATAACATAAGCTATTTTAGGATGATACTCAATATAGATATGACCTGATAGATTAATATAACAATAGCTTAACTCCCACTTATTAATTTGTAGAAATGTAACTCTAATCGAATAGGAATCTAGATAACAATGAAAATTCGAAAACAAACACAACCATCATCTTACAAACTAAAGGAAAGGCTTCTAGCATATATAGTGCACCTGCACTTCATAACTTGACCAACTTTGGTCGATAATTTATGCTTGAAATTTAAGAACATTAAATTGACCAAACATTTTGGCATCATTGCTAGGGAAGTGTAAATAGAAGCCTTAAAAAAAAAAATCAAATAAAAACATGACATGCATAGGGAAAGAGACTCTAGAGGTAGGTTTGTAGGTCGAGGAAGAAGTTTAATTCCTACACCACCCACACAAACTCGAATTCCATCCATAGTAGGCCAATATAGACTTCTTGAAGTCTTAAGATCTGGAATTCAATCTAAAGGTTCACCAACTTCATCAACATAAGTTGTAATAGAAATAGGTCCTACATCTCCAACAACAGGAATAATTTTCCTATCTTCAACTGGAGAACAACTTCTAGCTCAAGAGTTGGAAGTTACTACCGAAGAGGAGGAAGAAGAAACCTACTTCCAACCATTGATAGAAGAACCAAAAGAGCTAGAAGAAAAGCTAGATAATCTTGTTGTAGAACCGGATATTCATTCTGAGGAATCTGTCATGGCTAAAGAGGGAGAAGGAGAAGTACACAATGTCAATGGTGAACAACATAGGATTGGAGGAGGAGGAAATAGAGGAGGTGGTAGAGGTAGAGGAAGAGGAGATTCAGAACCTTTTGGATTCCCTATCCTTGACGAGGATACAACATTAACAATGAAAAACATCTCAACTTCTATCCTCCCCTATTTTCATGGAATAAGAAGTGAATAACCGGAGACATTTATCTTTGAACTTGAATTATTATGTAGATCATATGATTATTTGCATGATGCTCAAAAACTAAAATTGTTCCCTGCCACCTTAAAGGATTCAACATTAAAATGGTTTATGAGTTTAGGAACGAATTCTATAAGGATATGGGCACGAATGAAAGATGCATTCTTGGAGAAAGACAAGGATTATTGTATGCCTCATAGCATTAAAGATGTAGTCTTCAATATGGTACAAAAAGACGATGAAAAGCTTGAAGACTTTGTCAAAAGATTTGTTTATAATATCAAAAGGGCGGAAATGAATAATTTGGATGAGGAAACTTTGAAAGATATCTTACTTAAATCCATAAAAGATGATTGGATTTATATTCTCAATCTAATGGGAAAAGGGGATATTTCTAAGTTACCATTTGCAGATATTTGGTGATCTATGTGTACATATTTCAAGAGGTAAAGAAAGAACAAGGAAAATTTCAAGGGATCCTCTTTTATTAAGATTAAACAAATATGCAGCCGGGACAGTAAGTAGGGTAGAAATAGGTAGTTTGCTTGATAATTTTAAAACAAACATTTTAGGGAGTCTAAGTGAGAAAATTGACACCCTTAAAATAAAAAACAAGTAGAAAGCTGAAAATGCTGTATTATCCATATTTTGTCCTAGGTGTAGAAAGAAACATGCTCTTAGAGAATGTCCTTTATATTTAAAAAGCATAGAAACATGTGTTATATGTGCGGAAAATCATGATACAAAAGAATGTCACTCTATACCAGGTCTTAAGGCTGTGTTTAGTGAAGAAGTGTTGGACACCTAATCCTCAATGGGTTAGTGTGGAAGCCGAATGGAAAAAAAGAGTCCAAGAGACCTTGGGATGTGAATCCCAACGGTCACAACAATGTACTATAAATGCATATCTCTTGTTAATAAAAATAGTACTGCATGATTTATCTTTCATATCTCTCTTGCTCCCATGTGTGTTTAACATGGTATCAGAGCAGGCAATTGCTGGTCCTGCTCCAATTTGAACCACTTGTTTTGTGGTCAGTTCTGCGTTACCTGATCTCTACCTCTGCTTTATTCCCTTCTGTTCTGCCATACCTGCGTCTCTGCCACACCTGCGCTGCCCTGACATATTCTATCTATGGACTCTGAGCATATTCAACTGAAGAGGGCGCAGAATCTCAGAAACTGTGCATAAACGTTTTTGTCCATAATGCGCTGCCCCCGCCTGTCTGTCAGTAGCATCACTGTTGAACGCTGCTCTTTTCATTATACCCTCTAACAGTACGTTCTTGTTCTTTCTTGTAAATTGGTGCCGTTATCTTTGTGTTGAAATATTATGGGGATCTGAAAGGGATAAATTGTTACATGGAGGGAAAGCCACAATGAAGAATTTCCTTCACCACTGATACTCTTGGCTTTCAAGTTTGATGTGTTAATAGTATGCCTATTAATACAAAAAATAGCACGAAACGATGATATGCTTGACCTACCTAATGATATGAAGAAAAACTCCTTTCAGAGTGTTGCCAGACTATCATTATAAATCAACAGAAGATTTACATAAATCTTACAAGATCTTCGTTGACACTATATGGCTATGAACCGTTCAGTGACTGTGCTCATCCCTATTCCGATTTTTCAGCCTCATGAACTGGCTTCCAAATGATGTCCGTCAAATAGGCACATAAATTTTTGTAGAACTTGTGATATTCCAGAGTGTCACCAACAACCTTCCGCACTTCAACCATGAAAACAGAAGGAGAAACCTCAAAAACCTCTAAAGCAACAACAATTTGTCCTGTATTGTTTGAAGTAAGCCCCTCCAGTCTCATCTTGTAATTCTGTGTCTGGATTCCCTGAAAGCCTTCGGTGCATCGTTGAAGGGCATCACAACTCTTGGGTGACTATGTATGTGCATATATCTCGTCTCACGCAGTCATTTGTTAAGGGATTATCGATGAGAACCATGCAGAACCGGCTACAACTATCATTGCAGAGCGCTTGAGATGTATTCGATGAAGTTTGAGTAATTTTTCGTACCCAAAGAACCCTCCGTGCAGTCGTATCTGTTTAAAATCGAGATAAAATCCAAGAATCCTTCATTGGTTCGGTCGGAACAGATGATTGGGGATGTTTTTTGTTTGATTAATATCATAGATGAGCACATTGCATGTGCATTGGAGTCAGATTATCCCATCCGAATCATGGCATGCCAGGTAGCTGTATGGCTTTAAGAGCCATTTCCAGGTTATTGTATTTTTAAGTTGTGTTCTGTGAAGACGCGGCGACACTGATTTGGCTATATTCAAATTAAAGTGGATGGTTGCCAACAAAAGGCATGCTGCCGATGCTTGCACCGAAAAGCTGTGAACGTCATATTGTTTCCTTAAAAAAAAAAGCGAGGGACAGTCTCTTCCACGTACCTGTGAAGACGCAGTACGCCAAGCAATCCAACTGAAGGCATGTTTGAACAGCCACCATATTTTCTAATTTGCAAATGTTTTTCCTATGAAGCTTTCTTTATAGGGTCTGTCTTTCTATGCGGTCTCTATGTGTGGTTTGCATCTTCGTACGTATTCCATAATTTTGTGCTTATTGAAGATGAGACATCGTTCTGTGTTCACTGAAAGTTAAAAACTATAAAGGATTCAAGGAAAAGAGGCATCATAAAGTGGGTTCCACTCTTGCGGCATCGTCACAAAAGAAAAAAGAGTTATAGTCGAATTCGAGTTTGAATTCTCTGATTAGCATTTTTATTCCATCAGAATATAAAATCTTTGATAAAGTGGTTTTTAAGGAATTAATGTGAATATAGCATCAATTAGGGCGGAATTAATGTGACTATAGCAGCAATTGCGTGCTTATCGGCTGAGATCTAGGAGAAAGAATTTTGAAAATGCTAGACAGTCGATCATCGTTTCTATATTATTTTGTAATTGAAACTATGGAGATATAATGTGAGGATAGCAAAAATTGAATGTTCATCAGCTGAAAAGTCGAAAACAAAAAAAAATTTAGAACCCCAAGACGCTTCGTCATTGCGGGGGTATCAAGGACAGCACGTGTCAAGAGAGAAAGGCGGAATTAAGAAAATTGCTTCACCACTTAATTGTGTGGATGATGAGACAACTTGTATAGGCTAGGATTATGCTGAAATTGAGAAGTTCTGTAGCTGCAGTTTGTGCAAGGACATGTCTGACCAAGACAAGAGACCAAATCAAGTGGAATATCAGCGCATCTTGCTCACTGATTGAACATGGAAGCTGAGGATGATTTAATAGAGAAATTTACAGTTGATATTTCTACTGTGACAACTCTTTCTAGTATTTGAAGGATCCAAGAAAGTTTGCATTTGCTGTTGCCCCAGTTGTGGTATTAAAACTCATTATAGTCTCTGTCTACATATATATGCATTGATTCCCTGATTCATTCGCTGCACATTTACAAAGGATTTTTCTGTGTCTTTGTACTGTGAGTGTGTGTTACTTTTACTCATTGGGTCATAGTTGTGATCAATTTTTTCAAAAGGTGTAATTTTGACAATGGAAAATATGGCTCGAATTACTGAAATATTAGAGTTCTTAAAAACTCTGATGCATTCCTCTAATCATGATACATTAAAAGTCAGCAAAGTTTCTCTCACAGACATTCAAGTCTGTCTACAAAACGCACAAGAGAAAATTGATTTTTTGCAGCTTGAAACTCAGCTACAACGAGAAGAACTAAAGCAGAAGAGTCATTATTCTGTTCAGAACATTGAGACTGCAACCCATAAACATCAAGACAATAATGTTACAGTTCATTCAAATAAAGTAGCAGTTGTAAATGCAGATGCAGAAACTCAGTCTGCACTTCCCAAGCCCATCATCAGACCTTGGGAACAGCTTGTCCACAACAAGCATAGAACTGGTCTTGGATATGACAAGGACTTGTCCTTCCATATTCCAGACTACTCAAAACCCATTCAGTTTCAGAGTGTTGGATTCATTCATGACAGTTCACCTGCTCTTCATGACAGTTCAGCTCCAGCTGTTCCAGACTCTGCCCCTCTTCCACAGCAACAACAACAACAACAGAATGTGAAATGCCAACACTGTGACCGAGTTGGCCATCTGAAAGATCACTGTTTTGATCTTCATCCATGTAAGCACTGTC
>APFE030907648.1:118857-139430 GCA_000404065.3 Pinus taeda | reverse complement strand
AAGCATTCCAAAGTTGTTGGTCATCCTTAAACCATCACAGGTTGAGACTTCCCTTTTCAGGTTGAATTTTTACCTTTTATGCGGGGTGAGACCTCCCTTTTATGGTTGAAGGTTTCCCTCTTTAAAACAATAGGAGCACTTCCTCTAGCAGAAGACTCAAGCTTCTTGCCAGCTTTGGAAGAGTTCCGGGAACTGCACTAAGCGTTCCAGTGTTGGTTGTCATCCTTAAACCACTGCCCTTTATACCAACATTTCGTAGAGCACATTCAGCCTAGTGCTGCCATGCATTTTTGCACATTTTGTATTTCAACTCTCTTCTTGGACTGATACATAACCCTTCGGATTAAGGGGGGGAATGTTGGACACCTAATCCTCAATGGGTTAGTGTGGAAGCCGAATGGACAAAAAGAGTCCAAGAGACCTTGGGATGTGAATCCCAACGGTCACAACAATGTACTATAAATGTATATCTCTTGTTAATAAAAATAGTACTGCATGATTTATCTTTCATATCTCTCTTGCTCCCATGTGTGTTTAACAAGAAGGAATGCCAAACCAGGTAGACCTTCTTTACTTTATTGCCAAAATACCATGGAAAAATTCTCAAACAAATCAAACTCAAGGTTTTAAACCTCAACAATTTGCACAATCTTCACAAAATAATTAGAATCCACCTATGCCATGGAAACCTTGGGCTCAACCACAACCTTTGAATCAAGGATGGAAAAATCCTTATGGAAGATATTTTCAATATCAACAATATCCGCCACCTTATCTAAATTTTCCATGGCAATAATTCCCTCAAACTAACCAGTTACCTCAAGCTCAAGCTCAAAATGCAAATCCACAACTTTCTTTTCCATTTTCACAAAGACCAAATCAGTTACCCGTTCAACTACTCCCAAATCCAAACAATAGAACTTCACAACTTGTTTACACCTTAGAAGGACAAAATCCTCAAACTTATATGATAACTCCATTAGATATGAATAACGTTCAATTAAGGTTTGATAGAGTATTAGAAAGGAAGAAACCATATGTTGTTATTTAGGAAACATAAAAGGATTCTCAAAAAGATAATAATAACCCTGAAGAAGAGATTTCCCTTCCTGAGAAAGAAAATATTGAAACAGAAAAAAATAAAATCCTACACATTCTAATAATACTCCTATTATATAACAACCTTCAGTATCTATCTCAAGACCACCTTTTCCTGAAAGGTTGAAAATCGATAAAGGAGTAGAAAAACAAATCATATTGCTTGATTATGATATGTTAGATGAATTAAAAAATGTTTGTATAAAAATTCCTTTATTACAAGCAATAAAATAAATATCGATTTTTGCAAAAGCAATTAAGGAATTGAGTACTCAAGGATCAAGAAGAAAAAGAAAAGAAATAAAAATAATTCAACTAGTCGGGAGAATTGCAGATATCATGATGGGGAAGACAACAATTCATAAATATTTAGATCCAGGAAGCCCCATTGTGAAAACACACATCAATGGAACTGAGATACCAAACACATTGATTGATCTAGGAGCAACCATAAACATAATGAGCAAACAAACTATGGATAAATTGAAGCTTCCTAATCTTCAATACACACCAACATTGTTACAATTAACAGATATGTCTATAATTAAACTTGCTAGTTTGTTAGATGATAAATATGTATCCTTAGATTCTTGGGAATATCTTGTTGATTTAATGTTTCTCACACCCAAGAATAATTTAGGAGGACATCCGTTAATTTTAGGAAGGCCATGCTTAGCTACAATCGATGCTTTTATCACTTGTAGATCAGGAGACATGTTTATCTCAGATGGAAGATCAACAAAGAAATTTACATTGTACCCACCTGCAAAAACAATGATAGAAGTAGAAAATGAAAAATGGATAGATGATGATAATGATATACAACCAGTTTTCACTATTGCACAAATAAATGAAGAGGATCAAATTTTAAATTCAATAGAAAATAATGAACCCTCTTTATATGGTGACAATAGTCAATATTTTCAAGAACAATGTAATATTGAATATCTATCATCTAGACAAATGTCTTTACATTCTATAGAAAATTTTGGAAACTTTTCAATAGAAAAATTTCCAGGAAAAATCTTGAACATCAATGAAAACCTAGAAGAATTACAGAAAAAGAAATTGGTAGAAATATTACAAAAGCACTCTTTAGCATATGCATGGGAATACACTGATAGGAAGGGAATTGATCTTAAAACCTACATGCATCATATTTATATTGAAGAAAATGCTAGACCAGTTCGGAAACCACAAAGAAGAATGAATCCAAACTTAAAAGAAATTGTTAAAGAGGAATTGTAGAAACTGTTAAATATAAATTTCATTTATCCAATATCAGACAACCAATGGGTTTCACCACTAATAATTGTTCCTAAGAAAAATGGAAAATGGAGAGTATGCATTGACTAAAGGGAATTGAATAAAGCAACTTTGAAAGATCACTTTCCAATTCCTTCCATAGATCAAGTTTTAGATACATTAGCAGGAAAAAAATATTTCTCATTTTTGGATGGTTTTAGTGGGTATAATCAAATTCAGGTAGCACCTGAAGATCAAGACAATATCACATTCACTTGTACATGCGGGACTTATGCTTACCGAGTACTTCCTTTTGGATTATGCACTGCCCAAGAAACATTCCAAAGAGTAGTACTAGGAATTTTCTCTAATCTTATTCATGATTGTGTGGAAGTGTAAATGGATGATTTTATAGTTTATGGAAATTCTTTTGAAGAAGCACTTGAAAATTTAGAAAAAGTTCTCATAATATGCATAAAATAAAATCTTTCATTAAGTCATGAAAAATGTTTTATGATGTTTAATGAAGGAATTTTTTTAGGTCACCATATTTCAGGAAATGGAATTAAGTTAGGCTCATCTAAGGTAGAAATTATTTCCAAATTATCAATTCCAAGTTATCAACGAGATGTAAGGAGTTTTCTTGGTTTTACCGGATATTATAGAAGATTTATAGAAAAATTCACAAATATTGCATCTCCCTCTTAAAATTACTCACCAAAGGCTGTGAATTCTATTGGAACTCTGATTGTCAAAATACTTTTGAAACTTTGAAAAAGATCTTTGAAGCAACAAGCTTAAAAGGACCTAACTGGAAATTGCCTTTTCATATATCAAATGATGCTTTAGACACAACCCTAGGAGCTGTGTTAGGAAAAAAAGACCTCACTCCTTATGCCATTTATTATACCAGTAAAAATTTAACTCCTTATGCCATTTATTATACCAGTAAAAATTTAACTCCTGCAGAGCTAAATTATACTGTAATTGAAAATGGGTTTTTAGCTGTCATTCATGCCATTAATAAATTTATACATTATATCATGGGATATGAAACTTTTGTTCACATAGACCATTCTGCCATTATATATTTAATGAATAAACCAATTACTAATGGTAGAGTAACAAGATGGCTATTACTGTTACAAGAATTCAATATCACCATTTTGAATCGACCTGAAAAACAAAACATCGATCATTACTTACAATGCACCTGTTTTGATAAGTTGATTATGCACGGCCATAAAATGACATATATAATACAAGCTTAGAGATTGTCTCAGATATAGAGTTTTCACCCCAGATGTGCCTTGACACTCAGATCGACAAGAAAGAGCAGAGCACCAATTGACTGATTTCTCGAGTACCAACTTCAGCGCAGGAACTTAGTTTGCTTGGAACAGATTCTAGACAAAATCCTCATTCACTAGTTTCATATAATACAATTGATTTGTTTTGGAGGCCAAAGCATAAATTTTTGTCATCAATTACTGACTTTTTATCTAGAATTCAAAATGATAACAATGATACACCTGTAGAGGATAATTTTCCCAATGAATATATTTTTGCAGTATCTACTAAATCACCTTGCTTTGTAGATATTTCCAATTATTTAGTTACAGGGAAGTTACCTTCCTATTTGTTTCCTAGAGAAAAGAGAACAATAATCCAAACAAGTGCATCTTATTCATGGATAAATGAATAATTATACAAGACAGTACTAGATCTCATCATCCGAAGGTGTGTAAGAGAAGATGAAATACCTGAGATACTTAAAGGATGCCATGATGAACCATGTGGGGGTCATTTTGCTAACAAAAGAGCTGCTTATAAAGTCCTTCTCTTAGGATATTATTGGGCTTCCCTTTTTAAGGATACCAAGGAATATGTTAAGAGGTGTGATAACTGTCAAAGAATGGGGAAACTTGTTCCTTTAGACAAAATTCCACTACAACCTCAGGTATTCATTGAACCCTTCGAAAAATGGGCTTTGGATTTTGTTGGACCAATTAATCCATCTTCAAAACAAAAAAGATATATTCTTCTATGCACTGATTATGTTACTAAATGGGTAGAAACTAAAACACTTTCTTTTTCTACTGAAAATGTTGTAGTTTCATTTCCTTTTGAGGATATTTTTACTTGCTTTGGTGTCCCAAGAGAAATTGTAATAGATCAAGGAAATTAGTTTACATCGAGTAGTGCAAAAGATAGTGGAAGAATATAAAATCACGCTTCAGAAATCTACTCTATACCATCCACAAGGAAATGGACAAGTAGAGTCCGCTAACAAAGTGATTGAAGCAATCCTCACCAAGACAGTTCACTTGCATAGAAAGGATTGGGTAGAAAATCTTCCAGAAGATTTATGGGCCTACTGTACCACATGGAGGAACACTACAAGACATACTCCATATGAACTTGTTTATGGGAAGCAAGTCCTATTTCCAATTGAGTTCTAGATTCAGACCTATAAGACATCAGTGAAGTTGGGACTTGACTTATCAGAAGCACAAAAGCGAAGAATGGGAAAACTCAATGAGCTTGATGAAATAAGGCAAGATGCTATCCAGAAGACTAGTTTAGTCCAGCAACAAAGATCTAGCTGGCATGATAAATACATCAAAGAAAGAAAATTTCAGCCATCAGACTGAGCATTACTCCTTGATTCAAAATTCAAAATTCTCCAGGGAAAGTCTCAAACTCGTTGGCTTGGGCCTTATGAGACTGAAAATGTTTTTGATAATGGAGTAGTTAGAATTAGGGCTATTGATGAAGAAAAATTTCCTCTCTTAGTGAATGGACATTGACTCAGGATTTATCATAAGCCAATGACAAAGGAGGAATTTGTAAATATTTTCTAGGACAACTCTAATTTGAAGTTGGTCAAGAAGAATTCTTCTTCTTCTCCACCTTAAAATTTTATTTTTCATACAAAAAAATATTGTTTAAACATGAAAACCAACAATTGTTGGCATGTTTATACATAAAAATTAAGGTGAAAACCAAGAATTCTTGGCATCTTAAATTTTATTTGTATCCCATTTTCTAGAATTCCATCTTCTTTTATCCCTTTCGTTTCAGAAATAATAAATAGCTACAAAATTGTTGATTTTTTGCAGCTCCGATGACTTTCTACAGCCAATTTGACAGAAATTTCTGATGATACAATTAAAGGAATGATTGAATCCCTCCACTACAAAGTACCTGAAGACAACATAAAAGGAAACCAAAGGTTAGCAAGAAAATAATTCAAAGGTATGCCCTTCTTTAATTAATAATAGGGATCAAAACATTACATATATGAATTATAAGGCATAATACTAACAAAAAAAATCAAAATCATTATTGCAAAGAGTTGATCGTGTCATGTCAAATCGTGCATAATTCGCCATTCACTCATTCTGATCCATTGGACATGTCGCCCAAATCATAAACATGAATGATCTTAATGGTTATATTCTGCGTCATTCCCTTATACCATGACTACTTACGCTCTCATTATTCTATCACTCACACTCTTGGCCTTTATGCTCTAAAAATCATACCAAGCCATCCTACCTTGTCAAACAAAACAATTTTTGAAATGAAGCTTCTCATCCATGGCAGTGATAGTCAGAACAGATCCAACAAGGAAGAAATTTTTGAAGGGGTATCCACAGACAAAATAATTGTTGCAGAAAGCGCAGTGGCTAGAATTTGTAGAGAAATTCGATGGCTGCCATAAAGAAGCGACCAAATCCTTTGCTAGGGATTTTGATGGAATCGAAGTGGAGATAGGAGACATCAAATTCATAATGACAAAGTCGTTTATAGATGAAGCCACTGGACTGCCATGGATTGGAGAGAAATGGTTCAAGAATAGAGGTATTGAAAAAGAAGACTGGAAGATTTTCCTGAAGAAACCAAGCATGGACACCACCATTTTCAAGAAGGGCATCCCAAGCACCACATTAAAAAGTGGAGGAACCTACTTCTAATAATCAAAAAATTTGTTACTTGTGAAGGAAGGTTTCGATGTATGTTTTTCTATCATATTTGGCTAGTAATGAATTTTCTTGAAGAAAATGAGATAAATCTTCCATATTTCTTGCTGAATAGTCTTAAAAAGATGTCAAGGAATGTTTAGAGGAGAATTTAGTTCATAAATAATACAATGTATTACCATGGTCTAGTCAAAATACTTGTTTAATCTCATCTCCAAAACATAGGTGATAATTGGGAAATATTTTTAGGAATAAATCACTTTCAGGAAGAAACTCATGAGAAGCCAAATAGTAACAAACCTAAGAGGGAAAGGAAAAGAAAAATTGATAGGACACGGGAACAAGAACCACAACAGCGACAAAAACTGTCAGAGGATGACATCCCTCTTGCAAAAGTTTTAGAGAAAATAAACAAAAGAAATGTTAGAAGAAAGAAATTCAGTAAAGAGGTAGAGATTTCAACGCAAACGGAGAAGCCTAAAACAGAAAGGAAGAAAACTCAAAAGACCCATGTCATAAGTCTAAGAAGGAGTACCAAACTCAACTCAGCAAAATAATTACCCTCAAAGAGCATAGAGCATGTCAATGTAGAAACAAAAGAAAACTCAGAGGCAGAAGAAGATTCAAGAATTTCTCCAAGAACATCACCAAGGGTCTCATCACCAACTGTCACCTCGCCTCCTTAGAATCCAAGACGAAGAACGCCATAAATTGATCTAGTGTAGCAAGAGATCTATGATTATATTGAATCCCCAGAGAAAAGGGACACAACAAGAACATCAATTCCAATCCAAGAGGAAGAAGAAGTCCAATTTAATGAGCCATAGGAATCTCCAGTAATCAATATATTAAAACATGAAATCTTCGAAATGAATACATTAAACAAGTACATTAAAAATGAAAATCAAGCTTTGAAATAACATAATGAAATCCAAATAGCTAAGAGTGACAACCTCCTTTTACATCTAAGTCTGTGGTTTAATAAGAAAAATAAACTGAAGAAGAAAAACATGGCTTTACAGAGGCCGATTATAAACTTGAAATACACGATCCTCATGTGGAAACCAAGGATGGCAATGACTGGAAAGAAAGTGAAAAGGATGAAGTTAGATGTACTGGCATAAGTGTCCAAGCAAATGTAGTAGTTCAATAAAGATATCAATTTTCCATTTTGTATGAGGGCATACAAAACCTTCAGTGTGGGGGAATGTATATTTTCATAACTATTTTGTTTTGACACTATTTTCCCTCCATTTTCCTCTTTTTCATCATCATTATAAACTCAATAAAAGCAGTAAATCATAGATTTTGATAAGGTAAAAACTCTTATATGTCTTATTTTTCATATTCGTTAATATATCTTATTGTTATGTTAAAGATTGCATTAGCTACAAAATTAACATGATTCTGCAACTATTTTATAAACATGCAGCTACATCCATGGTTTGTGGGGTTTTGGTGCGCCAATGAAGCAAAGAAGCACATGGGTAGTTGATGATCGATCCCCTCATCGATCTCCTCCTATTCGCTCGAGCCAATTCACTGAAGGAATCACACAGTGGTGTGGTCAAAGGCACGGGTCAAACACATAGTAGCAGAAGTCCGAATGAATCACGTTTCTCCGATTTTCTTTCCAAATAGAAAATCGATGAGATAACGCTTTTTCTGTTTAGTTTCAAATTTGAATAAGGATTGATTATTATACCTGTAGGTGTAGAAGTCTCAAACTGTCGAGAAAACATTTTATATATAAGTATGTATCCTTTGTAAAGGATGGAAAGGAAGTAATAATTAATTCATGAAGAATTGTGAAACAGGCCTTTGTTCTCGTATTGAATTAAAGTTATTTTTCTGTGAATTGATGCGTATGTGAGTGTGATTTACAACTACTGGATGTGAAGGGCCCTTGCAAACAATTGAGGTTTTAGTTTATTTCATTTCATCGTTTTTCGTTGTATTCATTTTAATGCTTTATGTTATCGCATTATCATTGCAATCTAGTTTAGTTTCCTTACTTCACGTCTGACAACTGCTACAACTCAGCTCGAGTGGATTCACTTGGCCATCACTTTCCATCATAGGCGAGCCAATTGACTTGTTGGGTGAGCGAGGGACGGGACTTGACCCTTCCCTTGACCTACTTTATGTGATTGATGAAAAATGAAGGTGGGGCGGACGGAGTCACCAAGGGATAGGCGCCATGGGGTAGGCGTGGTGTATTTTCATGATTTCGTTATAACCCAGTTATTTCGTTTATCATTTCATTATTTCGTTTGCGCTTACAATCGTTTAATGGTTTAGTTCTTCAACATTTTTCGCTTAATTATAGTCATTATTTTTATGCTTTTAGAATTAGAACTTGTATCTACTCTCTAATAAGTAATTAGAATATTACTTTCATGCTATTTAGAATAAGAATTTGTATATATTTTATAAACAAGATTTTGAAGGATCATTAGAATAATTTGAATTTCAATACTCTGTTTTATAGCAGCAAAGTGTTTAGATAGGTTCATAATTTTAGGATGAATAACATAAGATATTTTATGATGATACTCAATATAGATATGACCTAGTAGATTAATCTAACAATAGCTTAACTCCCACTTATTAATTTGTAGAAATCTAACTCTAATCTAATAAGAATCTAGATAACAACGAAAATTCCAAAACAAACATAACCATCATCTTACAAACAAAAGGAAAGGCTTCTAGCATATATAGTGCACCTGCACTTCATAAGTTTACCAACTCCGGTCAATAATTTATGCTTGCAATTTAAGAACAATAAATTGACCAAACAATGTATATGAAACTACTTGAGGATTATGATAAATTGCAAGTGATTAAATTATATTTTTAAGCCTCTTAACTTGCAATTTAAGAACAATAAATTGACCAAACAATGTATATGAAACTACTTGAGGATTATGATAAATTGCAAGTGATTAAATTATATTTTTAAGCCTCTTAAATCAAATTCATAAACACATAAACATGAATTAAAATTTTAGTTTTTGAATAAAATAGCAGGCAAAATCACCATAACAACAAACACAACATAATAAAATGATAAAGGAGTTCACCCCTCTTGGGCTACATCTCCTGGTCCAACTTCCAGTGGTTGGGCCTCTTTTTATGCTCATAAAATGGTGTTTACATCAAGTTAAAATGCTCAAATGGCTTCAACAATAGCTCTAATGGCTTCAAAACTATCAAAAACCACTGTCTAGACTCTTTCTTCTCCCAAAAAGACCAAAACCTGACTGAGTTGTGCCTCCCTCAAGTTTTTATGCTATTCATTCTACAAAACGCACCACCTGGCTAACAGTTCCACAGTTTACGCCCTTGGCGGCCAGGTGGGGTGACAATTTTACCCTACACCGGGGGTAAATTGCCACTTCATTAAATTTCCTCTGTCATCCATTAAACAGTTCCAGGTGAGCCACATGGCGGAATTCCCGTCGTTGGTTTCAGGGTTCCATTTCTGTGCGTTGGTGGTCATATGGGTAGCCATATGCCCCTAGGCTGCCCCCCCTTCTTCGTTTGGCGCTTAGTCATGGCCGTTGGTTCCATTGTTGTGGGCCGATGCATATGTTGTGGTGATGACCCGTGGGATTGGCTAGGGCCTAGTCCTTGGCCCCCGCCCGCGGTCTTATGGCGCTGGGGTGGACAGGGGCTAGGCCTTAGCTTGACCCCTCCCCAGATTCTCCTTACCATAACTTTAAAACATGTTTTTATCGAATTGTTAAACAAGAAAAAACATGGTGTGTTGGTGAAGTAGTGCAACTTGTGCTCGACTAGTCCCATGTTGAATTCTTGTGCGCTGCTCTCGACCCTTAGAAAAACTTTAGTGGCCACCAGGAGGCCACATGGTCCTCCCTGGTTGGTCCACCTCAACCAACCAATCAACCAATAGAATTAACTAATTCCAGAGCCAAAAAAAATATGCCAAGTGGCAAGGAGAGAGTGGCCGACCAAGAACACTCATGTACAGTTAGGGTCCAGTCAACAATATGGATTGCTCACTATGTAGCCCTACACCTAAAAACCAAAATCTTTTGTTGTTTCCACAAATGAACATAACTCATTTCCTTGGTTGGTCCACCTCAACCAACCAATCAACCAATAGAATTAACTAATTCCAGAGCCAACATAAATATTCCAAGTGGAAAGCAGAGAGTGGCCGACCAGGCACACCCATGTACAGTTAGGGTCCAGTCAACAGTATGGACTGCTCACTATGCAACCCTGCACCCAGAAACCAAAAATTTTCATTATTTCCACAAACATACATAACTCATTTCTGGTAGCATACAATGTCTATTTTGAACGGAATGACTTACGTTGGATTCAGCTCGCTGAGATCTATCCATTCGTTCTAGTTTCAAGCCTTGTCACACACTTTCATTTTTGAGCATATTTTTGATCCACTAGATCATCTTGGGGAGAAATTCAATGAGAATCTATCAGAAAAGGAAGAAGAATATTTGCACTTAAAAACCCTTAATCAAGGGTTAATAGAACATATCAAAGATTAAAAAATGAAATGCTTGAACGTCAAAACAATGAGAATAAGGCTGATGAATCATAAACTGAAGAACTCTTATGTCTCACAAAACATAATCAAAGTTTACTCACTCAAATTAAGAAACTTAAAAATGATAAGAAATCTTTGAAGACAAAATTTGAAGAACTTGTTGCAAAAGAAGCATGAAAATCTTCAGATGTAACAATCCAATTTGAAGAAAAAAAATGAATATTGATCCAGTCAATACCACGACAAACCAATTGAAGTAAAAACATATTCAAATATTGCAATTTAGACGATGAAAATTCCAAGTGAAGATTTTGCAACCAACTCAACATCATTTGTATCTAAATTAAATTAATAAATTTCCACGCACATAATAAGAGAAAGTCATATTACAAGAAATCCATATCAACACCTAAACCATAAATGCAGACATCTCAACCAATCTGCAAATCCATATCATTCAAAATAGAAACAAATGACTTATGTTCCAAAATTTTTTGATGTCACCACTATTTCATCTTGTGATAACAATTCATACGAAGTATTTCCTCAAAAAATAATTTAGGATGGTTAGGTCCATTCTTAGTTCAACAATTTTATTTATCACTCCAAGGATCCTGAGGTGAATAGATTACACGACAAAGAGACAGATGACACACCTTGTCAACAATAAACTTTAAGGACAAAGGTTTCTGAAGAGGAAGACAATATTACGAATAATTATATATATATATAATGATTAATTAGTGATTAGCATAGAAGAGGCACATCTCTAAGGACATGACCGTTCATGATGGGGCACTTTCCTAGGTATATAAGCAAGCCCTCATTTGTAACATTCTCATCATCATATTATATCTTATCTTTCATACATTTCTTATATAAATATATTTGTCCTGTTATCACTCCTTCGGATCTCCAAGGTTGAGGAAGAGTCTAGCTGAGGTAACCACGGACCAATCTTTTGACTCGGTAGCTAGCCCTACCAAGCCGGAGACGGATCTCTCCAAAGGATCACAGCCAAGAGGGCTAGATAGATTAGGGTTTTAGGCTAGATGTAAAGTGCAGAGGGTTGTTTGATTTGATTTTGGTTCGGTAGTCACAAGGATGAGTGAATTAGGTCAGAGAATGAACTAGGTCAGGGCAAAGTGAATATGAATTGCAGACATTTGATGGGGCAAGGTAGGAAAGGTACTTTAAAATCAGTAGTATAGTGATGAGATGGTTTAGACTAGTGAGATGCTAAAAAGAGCATGAGGGTCATGAATTTTTTTTTAACTGAAGAAAAGAAACAATCTATGATGATTTTCCCAAAAGAGAGCGTACAAAGATGAATTCTGCTTATCACACCTTGAAAATCAAACATAATTGGAGTGAAATGGATCATGAAAGGAACAAAACATTCACACATATTAAACTGAAGAAGAAACACGATCAAAATACCATGCCACAGGAATCCCACCAAAATGGCTGCAACTTCATCCAATATTTTCCATGCCAAAGTCTGAAAGCTATTACAACATCTAAGAGAGTCCAACCTGTAAAATGACTAAGAAAATACATAATATAGGCATCAAACCAACTCATCCTAGCCTCAGGGGTCAAATCCATGAGAGGAGGAGCAGTTGCAAGAAAAATTGAACTGATAGCTAGAGTATAGGGTGGTCAAAGTGACTTATCCCTAACTTAAGCATACTGATTCATTACAAGTCATGTAGGCCATTTAAATAATTTAATTACCCTAGATAATAGTAAGAAACATCATAATTACATCATCCTTATCAATTACATCAGTAAAACATCAATTTCCCATAGGTTAAAATCAATTTGGAGAGAAAGAGTGAAAATTGGAGAAGACTGTCAAACAGACCCTCTTAGTGTCAAACACGCCCTCCAACTTCAGGGCTGCTTTTGGGTGCCTTCCTGGTGTCCAAATTTGTTCCAATATATCTTGTTGGAAATCCCTTAAAGTCTACATTCCATATATGCCTTCAATTTGCAATTTGGAGTTAATTTTCCCTGTCAAAAACTCAATCTCACAATACTAGTAAACGCGCAGCGCCCAGGCCAAAAAAGAGGCACAAAGGTGGTTTTTTAGTGGTTTTTGAGCTTTTTGGTTGACCAGTTTGCCTAACAATTCTTAGAAAATGGACAGGGTGGATGTCCTCATCACTCTAAATCCAATTATGTTTACCTTTTTCTCATTGGATGCCCCAAAAAAGAGCGCAACACCCTAGGTGCGTTTGACCTTTTTACTGTGCTAAAAATGCCTTATAAAACATAGAAATTAACAACTTATAAAATTTGCTCAAAACTTGTAAAAATTGAGCTCAGTATAGATCATTGGAAATATTATCCTGGATAGCTTCTAAATTTTCCTTAATTTTTCAAAATGGACTTGATTTGACCCTCCAAAAGTTCATTCTCCCAAGACTGGTCAAAATGTGCAAAATGAGGGCGCAAAAATTAAGTGTGATCTTGCAAGAAAGTTTTGGAGGTCTTCCTCAACTCCAAATTGATCTTGTGATAGCTCATTGGAAAGTGATTTTGACCTAATTATCATTTAACTCATCAAAAAATAATTTAGACACTCTATCGAGGCGAAAAATTGATTTTCCCAAGGTCACTCCAGAAGTGCAGCTACTCTCTTGTAAAAAATGGATTTTTGACATTTCTCCCAAACCATAACACATATGTAAAAATGGAAGGAGGTGTTTCATCCTTGGACTATTATGGACAAAAGCCTCTCTCACTTTTGTAAAATTCATCTATGTTTGGTTGGAAACATACTTGGAAGAAAAACTGGCCCTATGTGTGGCAAATGATTTGTTCCTTGGAATGACTTCTTGAACAATGATGGAGGCATGATGTTTATGAGTTGGAGCGGCCTCATACATGCTGAAATGACCTCCCTTAGGTATCCTCTACTTAGATGTCTCTGATTCCATAGCCAACCCTAGCCCAGTGGGAGAGGAAATTAGGGTTTAGTGCTTGTGGAAAATGATGATTTGGACACCCTTGGGAAAAGACAACTCCCTTTGGCATTCACTTAAATTTTTGAAACATTACCCTTTCACTTGATTATTTCCTTTGACACATTGATCTTTTTATGGTCTTTGAGAACTCTTATAATTTGGATTTTCTTTAATGAAGTTGGCATATAGAGATTGAGTTGGCAGCTTAGGAACAATACTTATTACATATAGTGAACATAAAATTACATGATGAAATAAGCATTTCTCTTTACAAATCATCTTCACATGGTGCAGAGATGTTATTTTATCACCCTTTACTCGTCAGCCTTATGTAATGGAATGGAGTTTTATTCGAACCTTGGAAACCCTAATAACCTAATGAAACCTTGAAAAACCCTACAAGACCTAATGAGACCTTGAAGGACTGAATGTCAAGATGACATGACTGTTGTGATGGCATGATGTCATTAAATTTATGGACAATGGATCCTCAAAAAGGTGGAAATGAGGTAGCAAGGTAAATTTCTAAAAGGAGTAAAGGAAACCCTAATTCAACCTTCAGTGACCAAATTTTTGCATGACGACCTAGTGGAATGACAAAAAATTCAAAATGGGACCCTACTATGATATGAAAAGAGGATTTTTGATCACTGATGGCAGTATGAAAATATTGACTCTAGCATTGGCCTTATTGGGGATGGCAACTCCTTGGAGGTGTTAAGAACACCATAGACCATGTGCTAATCATGTGGGCCAATGTGGTCAAAAACTCAATAACCAATGAGCATGACTAAATGTTGTAAACTCAAATGACATAAGCTGACTTGTGACAAACTGAAAACTGATTAAAAAATGACTCAATACTGACTTACTTAACTAACAACTGAACTTTGAAAATGGAAGAAAACCAGTGAAGCTCCATGGCCTTCACTTTGGGCTCCGAACTCCAGTGATTCTCTACTTCACACTTGCAGAAAGTTAAACTGTACACTGTCAACTGCAAACTCTACTGGAAATTGACACTGAAAAAGATGTTCTTAATGTTGAGCTTATTCATCACACCTTATCTATTCTAATTGATCCATAACCTGCTCACTCAAGTGATGCAAAATTTCCAATGAAGCTAAGAAAGGAGATGACCATTCACTGAAATTATGCTCACATCCTCTATAAGCAGACGTAATGATGTACATGTAGGTTGAAGTAGCAAACTTCAATGGCAAACATAAATATATATATAAATATATTATTAATAAATGAATACTGAATTGAATGATTACATTTTTAGAGAGAGGCCCGGTTATATACAAGCTTAGGTGCCTCTTGGTGAAAGGGCATGATCTTTGGTCATGCCCTTTTGCCTAAATACTACAGCTAATCTAATTTTACATAACCCTTACTAATTTTTACATAACATTACCTTCCTCTCGAAAGAATGCTTTGTCCTCAAAGCATACGTAACGACGGATGTTGTTGACAAAATGATTCATTCTCCCAAGAAGCTTCTTTTTCAGGTAAGTCCTTCCACTTGATCAGATATTCCTTGATATTACGATGTCGAAGCTTTCTTTCTCTAGTAGACAAAATACCTTCTGGTTCTAGAATGACTCTTCCTTCATCATCTAGGTATGGAAGCATTGTTTGCGCTGATTGATTGTTGCCTAGTGCCCTTTTAAGGCAAGATATGTCGAAGACGTTGTGAACACGACTTATCTTTGGAAGGCTTAAACCATAGGCAACTTGGCTAATATTTTTTGTTGATCTGATAAGGTCCATAGAACATTGGTGCCAAATTGTTCTTTCCTTTTTGCTTTAAGGATAATTGTTTGTATGGTTGGAGCTTGACAAACACCCATTCTCCGACTTCAAACTCTTTTTCGGTTCTGTTACGGTCTGCTTGTTGCTTCATACGATTCCTTTCATTATTCAAGTTTTCTTTTAATATTTGGACGATTTTTTGGGTTTCTTCTAGTTGATCTTTAACAACAGGTAGATTTGTTTGGACAATAGTTAGATCCTTCCATTTTGGGGGTTCATATCCATATAAATCTTGAAATGGCGTCATTTTTGCTAACATATGTCGAGTGGAATTATACCACCACTTAGCAAGATGTGACCATTGAGCCCACTTATTTTGTTTTTCTGTAGCGTAGCAACGTAGGTAGGCCTCCAAACATTTATTGACAACCTCTATTTGGCCATCTGTTTGAGGGTGATAAGCGGAACTCATATTTAGGTAAGTTCCTATATGGTTGAACAATTCCTTCTAGGAATTACCTTTGAACTTGGCATCTCTATCACTCACATTGACTTTCAGAAAACCGTGTAACTTATATATATATTTGCAAAATATTTCAATGATTTCTTTTGTTGAGTATGATTTCTTTATTGCCATAAAGTGAGCATATTTGGTGAGTCTACCGACTACTACGAAAATCTTGATCTTGCCTTTAGATACTGTTAATCCTTCGATAAAGTCCATCGAGATTTCTTCCCATTTCTGATTTGGAATGTTTAAAGGGTGCATTAATCCTGGTGTCGTAATATTTTCACTTTTATTCCTTTGACATGTGTCACATTCTGCTACATACTTCTAAATATTGCGATTCATTCCCTTCCAAAAAAAGGATTGATGTGCATTGTAGTAAGTCTTAAAGAATCCTACATGCCATCCTTGAGTATCTTAAATTTAAACTTGGAATTTGTATTTATATAGATTCTTCCCTTGTACCATAGGATATCATTCTTCCACTCAAATTTTGAGTTGTTGGGAAGGTTATTGATTATTGCCATTATTTCTGGATCCTTGGCATACTCACTTCGAATTTTATTAAGCCACTTAGGAACAACAACTGAAATTGCAAGTAGTGTTGGTTCTTCATCTTTCCTAGATAGGGCATCTGCTACTACATTGTCTTTACCTCTTTTATGTAGTATTTCCAAGTCAAAAGCGGCAATTTTTTCAATCCATTTTTGTTGTTCTTCGGAAAGTGTTTTTTGTTGAAGGAGATGCTGGAGACTGTTGTGGTCTGTTCGAATGGAAAACTTACTTCCCAAAAGATATTGCCTCCACTTAGCTAGTGTGTGCATGATAGCGAGCATTTCCTTTTTGTATGTGGATTTGAGGTGTTCTCTTTTGTTGAGCTTCCTACTTTCAAAAGCTATTGGATGTCCTTATTGCATTAATACTGCACCTATACCGAATCGGAAGCATCACACTCAATGATAAATGGTTTAGAAAAATATGGTGTTGCTAATACGGGAGCATTAGAAATAATTTCCTTTATTTTTTCAAAACACCTTTATGCTTCCTCATTCCATAGAAACAAATTCTTCTTTAAAAGATTTATTAGAGGTGCAGTTATATGTGCATAGTTTTTAATAAAACTTCGGTAATATCCAGTCAAACCTAAGAACCATCTTAGCTTGAATTTATTTGACAAGTTTGGTCCACTCTTTTATAGCTTTGATTTTATTAGGGTCCACCTTTACGCCTTCCTGGGATATAATGTGTCCAAGGTATTCTACTTCTTCCTTTCCGAAGGTGCATTTGGATTTTTTTGCATAAAATTGATGTTCTTTAAGTAATGTAAGAATTTTGTCTAGATGTTGCAAGTTCTCTTTCCAAGTTTTACTGTAAATTAGAATATCGTTAAAGAATACTAATACAAACTTCCTAAGATGTGGACAAAATAATTCGTTCATAGTTGCTTGAAACGTTGCTGTTGCATTGGTTAAACCAAATGACATTACTTTAAATTCATAGTGACCTTCGTGTGTTCAGAATGTTGTTTTGGGTATGTCTTCCAATCTGATTCTAATTTGATAGTAGCTTGATCTTAAGTCCAATTTTGAGAAATAATTTGCGCCATGTAGCTCATCCAACATTTCATCGATAAGGGAATTGGGAACTTGTTTTTGATTGTTATTTTGTTTAATCCTCTATAATAAATGCATAACCTGAGTGAACCATCCTTCTTCCTTACCAATACCACTGGAGCAGTGTAAGGACTTTTACTTTTCGAGATGATCCCACACTTTAACGGTCTTGGATTACTCTCAATTTCCATTTTTTGGTGATGTGGATATCGGTATGGCTTGATGTTGATAGGGTCTGACCCTACCTTGACTTCTATTGTATGCTCAATCTCCCTATTAGGCGGCATCTTCATAGGTAGGTCTTGAAATAATTTTTTATGCTTCCAAATTAGATCTTGTATCTCTAGTGACTCTTCACTGGTCATATTTGCAGATAACATTTCTAATTGGTGAAATTGTACTACATAAGCGGGTGCTCCTTTTCGAATCATCTTCATCATCTGAGATGATGATACAATTTGATCCTCTAGTGCTTGGAATCCGTGTAATTTTTACTTATGACCTCCCCATTTGAATTTTATAAATTGTACTTGATGGTTGGTAGCATAAGTACCTAAAGTTCATAGCCATTGGATACCTAAGACTACATCTACTCCTCCTAACGGTACTGTGAAGAATGGAGACTCTAAATTAAAGTCTTGAATATGCAATTTTACCTTATGGCATTTCCCCACCTTTTCAATCTTCTTACCGTAAGCTACCATCACTTTCATGTTTGGTAAGGGAAATGAAAAAATATTGAGTCTCTTTGCCACGGTTGCATCTAAAAAGTTGTGTGTGCTACTAGAGTCGATGAGAACCACTACATTGTTCTTCTTTATCTGTCCTTTTAACTTTAAGGTCTGAGGTTGTGATATACCTGTCATAGCTGATAATGACACTTGCAGAATACTTCCGTCATCTAATTCTGGTGTGAATTATGGGACATCTTTTGTTTCTTCTATTTCAGAATCTTCACTGTTTGAATCATTGGTTGCTTCACAATTATATAGGTTCTTTGGTTCTTTTCCCTTAGCACATCTATGTTTGGGGTCCCACTTCTCAGCACAATGTTTGCATTTACCCTCTTTTATCCTTTGTGTTTCCACATTAGATTTTTCATCTTCACGACGATGTGGTGGAACATATCTTGTATTATTTGAGTCCGCATATTGGGGTATTCTTCGTCTTGAATATGTTTTTTTTTTCCGATTTTGACCAAAATATTTGTTCAAATTTCTTTTTGGCTATTTTTGCTTTTTGTCGTGCTACTCCTATTGATGTAATGTCATGCATCTCAAGTTCTACTTGTAAATGGTTTTTGAGTCCCGAGAAGTATGATTGAATTAGACGATATTCTGATAACCTAGGTACTTGTGTTACTAAGGTCTCCCATTCTTGAGTGTATTTGTCCACACTTCCTTTTTGTCGTAATTTGACGAGTTTTGAAAAGAATTCTTCTTGCTTTACACCTTGGAATCTTTTAAAGAATGCATCCTTAAATTTTCTCCAGCTAATGACATGTGTTGTCTTTTTCCACCACATATACCAATTATATGATTCCCCTTCCATTTTCATGGATGCGTGCCTGAGCTTTTCATCATCATCATTGATGTCATATATCTCAAAGTGTTCTTCTGCTTTATTTATCCATGCAACATTGTTTTTTTCGTTTCCATCGAATTTAGGCATCTCGACTTTTGCCCTTCGCTAGTATGTCGCTAATGGTTGAGCGAAAAAGGGGTGTTGATTGGTAGAGGTATCCCAGAGTTGCTTGTTTGTAAGAGTCGTGTTACTCACTTCTTGATGGGGTGTCATTGATTTTTTTGGGGATTTAGCTTTTCATATTTGTTGAATCTGATGAGTTGTGCTCTTGATTTTCTTGATTTTCTTGTAGTAGTTGTGCGGGTGTAAAATTCATCATTTTACATAGAAGTTTCAGCAATGTTAAGGACTCTTTGAGATCTACTTCTGTTTGGACACAGTGATTTTCCACATTTATTTCTATTCGATTTGTCGTATCCTGAAGATTTTTGATAGCCTTCCCCTCAAGCTTGATCTGGAATTCATCTACTCTTTTATTGACCTCATTGTTGTTTTTATTTATCTTATGCTCTGTGTCAATCAATTTTTTTTGGAAATCAGCCATTGTCATTGACATTGAGTGAGTATTGTCATTGAAATTTAGCGAGTATGTGGGGGCGTGTATTTATCTACCACTTAATTTTTTTAATTAATTAATTAATTAATTAAATCATATATTATATATATATATATTATATAACTTATAATATAATTATATTTATATTATTAATTATATTAAAAATTATGGTATCTATACATATATTATAATTAAATTAATGTTTAATTATATTATATATATATATCATATCACGTCGTATATTTTGGACTATTAAAAAAAAATTATTGAATTTTCTTGATTGGTTGCTATATATGATAATCGAGTGAGGGAATTCAATGGTTGATGGGACGACGTTACGGTGGATAGGTGTGACTATTGTGGACAACGCGACGTTCACCAGGGACAATGACGACAGCAAAAAAATGACTGTCGGAACACAATGAGGGATACAATGTTGGAACGACTGTCGGGACATGATGAGGGATACCATGTTGGCTCCAATGTATGGATGCGGCTATAGTTGACAGGAGAAGGCAGGGTGGTCAGGTGCAACGGAAAGGCTAGAAGGGCACGATGGTTTGACGATGAGAAAGAGCAGTGATGCTGGCAAGGAAACGATTTTGTTGGGAGTCGAGTAGAACGGATGGGGTGGAGGGTGTGAAAGCGTTGTACCGTTGTACAGACAACAAGAAGCCAGTATCGATTTGCTCCGATACCAGATGAAGTAGAAA
>APFE030907648.1:41357-116357 GCA_000404065.3 Pinus taeda | reverse complement strand
ATAATATAGGCCTCAAACCAACTCATCCTAGCCTCAGGGGTTGAATCCATGAGAGGAGGAGCAATTGCAAGAAAAACTGAACTGATAGCTAGAGTATAGGGTGGTCAAAAAGTGACTCATCCCTAAATTAAGAAAACTGATTCATCACAAGTCATGTAGGCCATTTAACTAATGTATTTACCCTAGATAACAGTAAGAAACATAAAAATTACATCATCCTTATCAATTACATCAGTAGAACATCAATTTCCCATAGGTGAAAATCAATTTGGAGAGAAACAATGAAAATTGGAGAAGACTGTCAAACGCGCCCTCTTAGTGTCCGATCTGTTAATGAAAAGGTATTATAGACTATGTGTGAAGTTGTCTATGTTACTTAGGGCAATGGATCGAAAATATTGCGAATAACATAAGCACTTAAACAATTAGAAAACACATTCAAACCATCAACACAATCAAATTTAATAAAGGAGTTCACCAGACTTTTTGGCTACATCTCCTTGGTCCTTTCGCTTCTAGTGCTGACCTCTTAATTATGCCTTCAAATAGTTGTTACAGGTGTGAGCTCAAAAATAGAGTCTCAAACACGAAAATGGATCTTATCGCTGTGTTCAGCTTGAATCTTCGAGTCAAAACGAGTATACACTCGATCGTACTTGGTCATTATGACCTCTAGACCCCTTAGAATGGTTCACAACACACAATCCATCAAATTTTTTTGTGTTATGGTATTAATATACCACATATATTTACAAACTGCGATAATTGTGAAATAATACAATTACACTAAAACCAAAGGATAAACCAAAGGACCGGCGGGCGTGGAGTTTACCCTAACCGTCCGACCTTTTCCCGATGTAGATCTCGATACCAATCGATCCGATGGCTATCGCATCCCGTTCGTCAACTAATATGGACGTTCCACACCATTGATATTTCATGTGGGATCCAACGGCTGTTGCACGATATCGCACTCCAACTAGCACATCTGCTAATTCTCTGAAGACACACGAGAATGCAGTTTCAGGATGCTACATGTCGATCACTGAGTGGAATCACGTTGATTTCTGAAAAACCGTTTCTTGTTTTGAAGGCACACGATAAACCACTTACCACTTCCCTACCGAAACTCAAAGGAGTTTAACTTCTTTTTCATGATTTCATCGTGTCCGTTTTCCAGGATAACCTGCTTGCATGTTTCGACACGATATGAGTCGATCTCATTTGATCGGACGATCTCCGCTCTTGTTCGCTGATCCCATCGCCTATGGTATAAACCAATCATAGATTGCCACATCACCTTCTGCGTTGACATCATTAAGAACCTATGACTCTTTCCCTGGTTGCCACATGTCTTGTTGACATAGGCATTGACTTTTTGGCCTTAATCTTTAATTGTCTCTAATTTCTTCATTCGAACTCGGATTTACACGCTGTTTGCACCGTTGGCTTCGTTTTAACGAGAAATTCAACATGATTCCAATTTAACCTATATTTGAATATTTTTGATATGGAGGCTTTACTGAATCCATTTTGGATTACTCCTCCCCACTCGCAGCTTTTGGTCCACCAAAAGTTGGTTTTAGCTATTGAGTAAGTGAGGATAAAGTTCCTTCACTTGTCCAATCTCTATCCATCATGCTTTACTTGAATTTGTACCTTTGAGTCCAGCCTGAAGGTACTCAACATTTCCCTGTTGCGAAGTTCTTATCCTCCTGTCAAGAACTATGTCCTCCTGTAACTAATTGAGATACTCGGGCAATAGATCTTTAATGGAAGGTAGCTAACCTTGCTCTTCAGAATCTTCAATCAATGACGGTTCATATAATCGCAAGTTTTCAACATATACGATAGACAATATTTGCATGTAGGCTGGTAGATCTAGGCAGAAAGCATTTTCACCAATTTTATCAAGTATTTTGAAAGGACCATATCTAATTGGTTTTAAATTTTTACCTTCCTCTTACAGTCTTTCTTTGCTGATATACAACCAGACTTGATTATCAACTTGAAAACTATGCTCAACTCGATGCTTGTTATGTCATGCCTTATACTTTGCTTGGCTCTTTTCCAGCTGTTCATGTACTGCCTGGTGAATTTCCTGGATTTGTTCAATTAACTTGGTTACTTTGTCCACATCACTGTGTCCATCAACTGCTATGTCTTTACCAAAGACAAAATCCAAGGGAGACTTTGGTATAAAACCAAAACAAGTCTTAAAAGGAGATCTCTGAGTAGAAGAATGTTTTGCATGGTTGTAAGCATGCTGCACATAACACAACTTTTCATCCCAAAGTTTGGGATGCTTGCTGAAATATCCTCGAAGCATCTGTATCACTGTCCTGTTGACCACTTATGTCTGACCATTTGTTTGTGGATGAAATGTCGTGCTCTTCTTTAACCTTGTGTCCATTAACTCCCATAGACTTGACCAAAATTTCCCAACAAATCGAAAATCTCGATCAGATACATTAGAAGTGGGTAACGCAAAATGAACCCATACATTTTGAAAGAACAACTTTGCAGTTTGTTCAGCTGTGACTTGTTTACTACATGGTGTCAAAATACACATCTTACTGAACCTATCCACAACTACATACAAATAATGATTACCCTTTCTAGACTTTGGCAATCCCCCAACAAAATCCATGGAAACACTTTCCCAAGGACGAGAAGGAATTGGAAGTGGAGTATACAAGACTAATTTTCTATTACTTGGCTTGCTTGTAGCACACATAGTACATCCTTTAATATATCTAGAAACTGTCTCATTCATTCGTGGCCAATGAAAGAACCTTTGTAATTGTGCAACTGTTTTACTTACACCAAAATGACCTGATATGAGAGAAGTATGTGCTTCTTGAATTATATTAACTCTTTCAGTTTGTGGAACGCATAACTTTCCCAAATGATATAAGAGTTTGTCCTTTATGTAATAATCCAATTCTTCTACCTGCTTGCCATGACTTAAAGTTGCATATACATCCTTAAAATCTGTATCTTGAGCATATTGTTCAATGTAACTTTCATGAATTACTGAATTATGCTTAAGTATTGTGGATGCATTTATAATTGGTCTTGATAACATGTTTGCGACCTTATTATGTATACCCTTCTTCTATCTGATAACAAGATGAAATTGGTGTAGAAACCCCATCCACTGATAGTGTCTTGATTATTTCTATTTAGTTTGTGAGTGTAAATATTGAAGTGGTTGATGATTTGTATGTATGATTGTTTCTTTACCCATTATATAATGTTTCCACTTTTAAACACTCTGAACTAATGCATACAATTCTTTATCATATGTAGGATAGTTAACTAATGATGATGTAAATGCCTTAGCATGAAAGAATATAGGCTTTTTGTGCTACATCAACACTGCCCCCATGGCATATTCACTTGCATCTGTCTTGATCTCCAATGGATGCTGAAGATCTAGCAGTGCTAGTACTGGCGCTGTACTAATCCTTTCTTTTAATGTGTTGAAGGCTTTTTGTTGTTTGAATCCCCACTGGAGTACCTATTTCACACTTGTCAAAGCATGTAAAGGAGCTGCAATCAAAGAAAAGTTAGCAATAAACTTTCTCCAATATTGCGCTATCCCTAAGAAACTTCTAACTTCTATAGCAATATTGGGCTTAGGCCAATTTACTATAACTTCGACCTTAGAGGGATCTATCTTCAATTCACCACCCACTATAATATAACCCAAACAATTCAAAGATGTTCTACCAAATTCACATTTTGACAATTTTACATAGAGATTTTCTCCTTTTTAATACATCTAAAATCTGCTTTACATGCTTTACATGTTCATCCCATGTTTTACTAAAAAAAAGAATATCATCTAAATAGACTATTACAAAATCATCAATAAATGGTCTAAATACATCATTCATGACTCAAAGAAACATAGCTGGAGCATTAATTAAGCCAAAAGGCATAACCATCTATTCATAGAGTCCTTGCTTCGTTTTGAAAGCAGTCTTCCATACATCCTGTTCTGCAACTCTGATCTGATGGTAGCCACTTCGCAAGTCTAGTTTAGAGAAGTAAACTGCATATTTTAACTGATATAACAAATCATCAATACGAGGAAGAGGATAAGGATTCTTTATTGTGATTTTATTTAGTTCTCTAAAATCAATGCACATTCTCCATGAACCGTATTTCTTTCGCACTAACACAATAGGTGATCCGCACGGTGATTTGCTTGGCTGAATAAACCCTTGATCGAGCAACTCTTGTACCTGCTTCTTTATCTCTGCATCTCTAGAGCTGATAAACCTATATCTATAACTATTGTCTCGTCACTTAAGTCTGATCCCAAGTCCTTTTGAATAGCAGCAACATTCTTTTGCTCTTTACACTCGAACTTCTTAGGCTTCAATTCTGGATGCAAGGACCAATAGTGTGCCTCATCGTGTCCTTCCTTCTTATAATGAGTGCATGAAGGTTTATTCTTCTTCACAGTGTTTGTTTTCCTCTCCTTCCATTTTAGTTTCTTCTTGCCTTTATTCTTGCTTTCAATAGGTTTAGATGATTTCCCAACATCTGGGGTTACATTTTTACCTCTAGCCTCTAGATGAGTTTCTTGAACTGATACATCATCTAAGTTAGTTCGATTAAACATAAGGATAGTATGCCTCAAATAACTATGAAGACCACCTATGTATTTTAACAATGTTTCTAGTGAGTCCAATGATATGCCTAATATTAAAGCTCTGTTGCGAAATTCCATAGTATAACTTTGAACACTTTGACCTTTTAGTTGACGTAGTGTTTGCCAACTCATTATTGCTTGTTGCATATAAGCCAAAGGATAAAATTGCTTTTTAATGGCATAAACAAATTCATTCCAAGTTGAAATGATTTTACCATGTTTCTGGAGATCTGCTTATGTCTTGCCTTCCCACCATACAAGTATGGTTCCTCCAAGTCGAAGGCTAGCAAGCTGGATCTTCTTCCTTTCTGAATCAACTTTTTGCACCCTGCAATATACGTCAATTTGCCTTATCCAATTATCAAGCTTTTCAACATTAAGTTGTCCATCATAAATTGGCAAATCAAATTTTACATCTAATTTGATCAAAGAGGCTTTATTTTTCTTCTTCTTAGAAGAACTAGGTTTATGAGAAGAAGACGATGATGATGACGATGATGGTGATGATGGAGGAGATGGAGGAGGCTTTTCTCCTTTTCCTTTGTATTCTTTATCTGGAGGGATAAAAAGAAAAGGTTCCTTTGCTCCTTTGTCTAGTTTAGGTGATGAAGTACCTTCACCTTTACCCTTTTTAAAGTCATTATACATCTCTTCCACCACTGCACGTATCATCATGAAACTATCCAAGAATTGGGATTCTGACCCAAGTGGAGTTTCATCTGCCATCCTTCTTTGTGAAAAGACGCTTCCAATCTCTGGATTCACCTCAACAAGTTCTCCTTCACCTCGTCCGAGCCTCAACCTAGTAAGCATTCAAATCTCCACACAAACTTGTCAAACCTTTAAAAACCTTAAGCTCTGATACCACTTGATCCATTAATGAAAAGGTATTATAGAATATGTGTGAAGTTGCCTATGTTACTTAGTGCAATGGATCGAAAATATTGTGAATAACATAAACACTTAAACAATTAGAAAACACATTAAAACCATCAACATAATCAAAATTAATAAGGGAGTTCACCAGACTTTCTAGCTACGTCTCCTTGGTCCTTTCGCTTCCAGTGCTGACCTCTTAATTATGTATTCAAATAGTTGTTACAGGTGTGAGCTCAAAAATAAAGTCTCAAACACAAAAATGGATCTCACCACTGTGTTCAAACCGAATTTTCGAGTCAAAACGAGTATACGCTTGACTGTACTTGGTCACTATGACCTCCAGACCCCCTGGAACGGTTCACAACACACACTCCATCAAATTTTTTTGTGTTATGGTATTAATATACCACATATAGTTACAAACTGTGATAATCATGAAATAATATGATTACACTGAAAAAAAAGGATAAACCAAAGGATTGACATGCATGGAGTTGACCCTGACGGTCTAGCTTTTTCCTGGCGCAGATCCCGATACCAATCGATCCGACGGCTATCATGTCCCACTCGTCAACTAATGTTCTACATTGTTGATCTATCTTGTGGGATCTGATGGTTGTTGCGCGATCTCGCGCTCCAACTAGCACGTCTGCTAATTCCCCGAAGGCACACAAGAAAGCGGTTTCAGGATGCTACGTGTCGACCGCTGAGTGGAATAACGTAGATTTCTAAAAAACCATTTCTTGACTTGAAGGCACGCGATAAACCACTTACCGCTTCCCTATCAGAACTCAAAGGAGTTTAACTTCTTTTGCATAATTTCATCGTGTCCATTTTCCAGGATAACCTGCTTGCATGTTTCGATGCAATATACGTTGATCTCCTTTGATCGAACAATCTTTGCTCTTGTTCACTGATCCCATCACCTATGGTATGAACCAATTGCAGACTACCACATCACCTTTTGCACTGACATCATCAAGAACCTGTGACTCTTTCCCGGGTTGCCACATGTCCTATTGATGTAGGCATTGAATTTTTGGACTCAATATTTAATTGGCTCTAATTTCTTCATCCGAACTCAGATTTACATTGTTTGCACTGTTGGCTTTGTTTTAACGAGCACTTCAACATGATTCCACTTTCACCTATATTTGAAGACTTTTGATCTAGAGGCTTTACTGAATCCACTTTGGATCAGTGTCAAACGCGCCCTCGAACTTTAGGGATGCTTTTGGATGCCTTCCCAGTGTCCAAATGTGTTCCAAGATAGCTCGTTGGAAAGAAATTCGAGTCTAATTTCTAGATATGACTTTAGTTTTCAATTTGGAGCTCATTTTCCCTAACAAAAAATCAATCTCCCAAGACTGGTAAATGCATAACGCCCAAGCCAAAAAAGAGGCAAAAAGGTAGTTTTTTAGTGGTTTTTGACCTTTTTGGCTAACCAGTTTGCATCCAAATGCTTAGAAAATGCACAAGGTGCATGTCCTCATCACTTTGAATCCAATTATGTTTACCTTTTTCTCATTAGATTCCTCGAAAAATAGTGCAACACCCTAGGTGGTGCGCGTTTGACCTTTTTACTGTGCTAAAAATGCCTTAAAAAACACAGAAATTAGCAGCCTGCAAAATTTGATCAAAGCTTGTCAAAATTGAGACCACGATAGCTAATTGGAAATATTTTTATGTATAGTCTCCAAATCTTCCTTTATTGTTCAAAATGGACTTGATTTGACCCTCCCAAAGTTCATTCTCCCAAGATTGGTCGAAAAGTGTAGAATGAGGGTGAAAAAATGAAGTGTGATCTTGCAAGAAAGTTTTGGAGGTCTTACTCAAATCCAAATTTATCTCGTGATAGCTCATTGGAAATATATTTCAGCCTAATTATCATTTGACTAATCAAGAAAGTAATTGGGACACTCCATCTAGGCGAAAAAATGATTTTCCCAAGGTCGCTCCAGAAGTGCAACAACTCTCTTGTAGCGACTGTATTTTTGACATTTCTCCAAAACCATAACACCTGTGTAAAAATGGAAGGAAATTTTTCATCCTTAGGCTATTATGGACAACAACCTCTCTCACTTTTTAGAATTCATCTCTATTTGGTTGGAAACATACTTGGAAGAAAAATTGGCCCTATTTGTGGCAAATGATTTGTCCCTTGGAATGACTTCTTGAAAAATGATGGAGGCATGATGTTTATGAGTTGGAGTGGCCTCATACTTGGTGAAATGATGTTATGTAAAAAATTAGTTATTATTTAATTTTAGGTTATTCTTTAATTTTAGGTTAATTAGATGAAAGGGCACGATCATAAGATCATGCCCTTTCCCCAAAGGGTGTCCATGGTGGTATATAAGCCAGGAACCCCCACTGTAAACAATCATCTTCGATAAATTAATCATTAATATATATATATATATATATATTATATATATATATATATATATATATATATTTCTCTGCGTATCAAGAAGTTTTCACTTCATTGGTATCGGAGCGGGTTGAAGTTTTCACTATTCTGTCCACTGCTATCACTGTACTTACCTTTCGCCATACCCACTACTGACACCTTGTTCGCTGCTTTCCACCGTTCCTTGACTCGCTGACCACATGCTGCATCTAATCCAACGTTTCCTTTAATCTGTTTCACACATAAAAGAGAACCGTTGGCTACCCATGCTCGAACGTTCCATTTCTGCACTCCACCTCCTTGTCTACGCACTTCCCGCCATATGAGTCCTCTACGGATATGCTAAAACCCTCCGTCCAGTCGCACACCATGTCCACTTCCTTGTTCTTGCACTTCCCTTATCAGCTCCCCCCAAATCCATAGCCATTGTTAAACTGCGGTGATATTTGAGAATTTATATTTTTTGAACGGTCAAAGGGTTCATCAAATTATATATAACGATTAATTATATATCTATATATCTATATCTATATCTATATCTATATCTATATATCTATATCTATATATCTATATCTATATCTATATATATATATCTATATCTATAATCTATATATATATATATATATATATATATATATATATATATATATATATATATATATATATATATATATATATATATATATATATATATACTTATTAAAAATTTTAAGCTGGAAGATAAATACATGCCCCCACAAACTTGCTCAATGTCGACAATGACAATGGTTGATTTCCAAAAAAATTGGTTGACGCAGAGCATAAGATAAATAACAACAACGATGATGTCAACAAAAGATTAGATGATTTCGAGATCAAGCTTAAGGGGTAGGCTGAAAATATCAAAAGTCTTCAGGATACAACAAATCGAATAGAAATAAAGATGGAAAATCACCATGTCCAATCAGAAGTGGATCACAAAGAGACCTTAACATTGCTGAAACTTCTGTGTAAAAAGATGAATTATACACCCACACAACTACTACAAGAAGATGAATAAAATCAAGTGCACAACTCATTAGATTCAACAAAATCAACAAACTCTCATGAAAAAGTTGAATCCCCAAAAAAATCAGTGACACCTCACCAAGAAATGAGTAACACAACTCTTACAAACAAGCAACTCTGGGATACCTTGACCAATCAACACCTCTTTTTCGCTCAACCATTGGCGACATACCAGCGAAGGGCGAAAGTCGAGATGCCTAAATTCGATGGGAATGAAAAAATCAATGTTGCATGGATAAATAAAGCAGAAGAATACTTTGAGATATATGACATCAATGATGATGACAAAAATCTCAGGAATGCATCCATGAAAATGGAAGGGGAAGCATCTAATTGGTATATGTGGTGGAAAAAGACAACACACGTCATTAGTTGGAGAAAATTTAAGGATGCATTCTTTAAAAGATTCCAAGGTGTAAAGGAAGAAGAGTTCTTTTCAAAACTCATCAAATTACGAAAAAAAGGAAGTGTGGATGAATACGCTCAAAAATGGGAGACCTTAGTAACACGAGTACCTGGGTTATTAGAATCTCGTCTAATTCAATCATATGTCTCGGGACTCAAAACTCAATTACAAGTAGAACTTGAGATGCATGACATTACATCAATAGAAGTAGCAAGACGAAAAGCAAAAACAACTGAAAAGAAATTCGAACAAATATTTTGGTCAAAATCGGAAAAAAGCATATTCAAGACGAAGAATACCCTAGTATTCGGACTCAAACAATACAAGATATGTTCCACCACATCGTCGTGAAGATGAAAAATCTAATGTGGAAATGCAAAGGATAAAAGAGGGTAAATGCAAATGTTGTGGTGAGAAGTGGGACCCCAAACATAGATGTGCTAAAGGAAAAGAACCAAAGAACCTATAGAATTATGAAGCAACCAATGATTCAAATAGAGAAGATTTTGACATAGAAGAAATAGAAGATGCCCCAGAATTCTCACCAGAATTAGATGGCAGAAGTATTCTGCAAGTGTCATTATCAACTATGACAGATATATCACAACCTCAGACCTTAAAGTTAAAAGGACACATGAAGAAGAACAACGTAGTGGTTCTCATTGACTCTGGTAGCACACACAATTTTTTAGATGCAACCATGGCAAAGAGACTCAATATTTTTTATTTTCCCTTACCAAATATGAAAGTGATGGTAGCTGACGGTAAGAAGATTGAAAATGTGGGGAAATGTCATAAGGTCAAATTGCAGATTCAAGACTTTAATTTAAAGTCTCCGTTCTTCACAGTGCCATGAGGAGGAGTAGATGTAGTCTTAGGTATTCAATGGCTACAAAATTTAGTTACTTATGTCGCCAACCATCAAGTACAATTTATAAATTCAAATGGGGAGGTCAGAAGTACAAATTACATGGATTCCAAGCACTAGAGAATCAAATTGTATCATCATCTCAGATGATAAAGATGATTTGAAAAGGAGCACCTGCCTATGTAGTACAATGTCACCGATTAGAAATGTTATTTGTAAATACGACTAGTGAAGAGTCACCAAAGATACAAGATCTAATTCGGAAGCATGAAAAAGTATTTCAAGACCTACCTATGAATATGGCGCCTAATAGGGAAATTGAGCATACAATAGAAGTCAAGGCAGGGTCAGACCCCGTCAACATCAAGCCATATCGATATCCACATCACCAAAAAATGGAAATTGAGAGATTAATCCAAGACCTTTTAAAATGTGGGATCATCTCGAAAAGTAAAAGTCCCTACACTGCTCCAGTGGCATTGGTAAGGAAGAAGGTTGGTTCATTGAGGATATGCATTGATTATAGAGGATTAAACAAAATAATAATCAAAAACAAGTTCCCAATTCCCTTTATCGATGAAATGTTGGATGAGCTACATGGCGCAAAGTACTTTTGAAAGTTGGACTTAAATCAGGCTACTATCAAATTAGAATCAGATTGGAAGACATACCAAAAATGACATTCTGAACACATGAAGGTCACTATGAATTTAAAGTAATGTCGTTTGGATTAACCAATGCACCCGCGATGTTTCAAGCAACTATGAACGAATTATTTCGTGCACATATTAGGAAGTTTGTATTAGTATTCTTTGATGATATTCTAATTTATAGTAAAACTTGGAAATAGCACTTGCAACATCTGGAAAAAGTTCTTACACTACTTAACGAACATCAATTTTATGCAAAAAAATCGAAATGCACCTTCGGAAAGGAAGAAGTAGATGTTGGCATTATGAGACAAGTGTTGTCCTTGATGGCAAATCACTCAGATGATAAATTATAATGCAGAAAAGTTATTTTCAAGTTCACGGAATTTTATGCAGAGAAAAGTTTACTTCATGTAGAGAAAAGTTCACGGAATTTTATGCAAATAAAATTTTATTTCATGTAGAGAAAATTTCATGGAATTTTATGCAGAGAAAAGTTTATTTCATGTGGAGAAAAGTTCACGCACTTTCATGGTTGGTTCATGGTATTAGTCCCACAGTTTTTGATCCTATGGTTTTGGCCCATGGTATTGGTCCATGATTTGAGGAAGAGCTTGCCTATATAAAGCAAAGGAGATCATTTGGCTTGAGCATGCTTTTGGATTGAATATCTTAAGATCTGAAATATTGGGTTATTGTTTCAAAAGCTCGATCTATATGAAAGTGAAGTGGAAAGCGAATCTGTGAAGGGTGATCTCTCGAGCGCTGCAGCTGTGGAAGTGAGGAGGCGCTGCAGGAGATGCCGTAGGAGGCACCGCAGGAGATGCCGCAGGAGGCGCCGCAGGAGACGCCGCAGGAGGCACCGCAGGAGACGTCGCAGGAGGCGCCGCAAGAGATGCCGTAGGAGGCACCACAGGAGACGCCACAAAAGGTGTTCTAGGTTTAGTTTTCTGTTTTTGTGGATCTGGTTATCTGGGTGACTTACGGTACTTGATGATCATTTGATATTTATGGATCTAGTTTGAAAATTTATGAAAAGTGGTCCTTGAAAGAAAAGAAGTAGGGGGTTGTAGCTCCCTTCCAGGAGAGACTGGAAAACGAGAGAGAGTTTATAAGCTCTTCTGCAGGTTGCCAGCCTGCGTATTTGGTAAAGGACTGCACAGTACAAACCATTGTAAAAGGGAGTTTCTTTAATTTGAAAGACAATATAGGAGATTATTGCAGAGGTGGTTTTCACCCACATTGGGTTTCCACCTTATATCTGGTGTTCTTTGATGTGACTGTCTATTTTTCTTGTTCATGCTCATTGTTTTATGGTACTGATATGCAAAAAAATCTCAAAGTATAAATAAGGAAGAATTGTTAAAAGGACTAGATAATACTGATTCACCCCCCCTCTCAGTATTATTTTCAACACTTAGACTCTTGGTCTTTGGCCATAGCTACATAATGTTTCTTTCCTTTTGTTTCCATATATAAGCTCTGATCTATATCCAAGAAATTCTTTGTGGTCATAAATTCTATGGTTAGTGCATCCACCTATTTATGTACCTCTTCATAAGCTGTCAATGCATCGTTTTCATTTTCAATAGAAATGTCCCTCAATTCAACTGAACATAGTTATTTTGAAATATCATGCTCAAGCTCCTATTTTACATCTTTTACTTCTAAGATTACTCATGTATTTCTTTCCTTTTCAACCTCTAGTCGTGTCTTCGTAATGATATTTTCTTCATTCAAATCAGAATTTCCCTTCTACACAAATCCTGGCCTTGCAAATTAAGAGTCAGTTATTACTTGCCTTTCTAAAGTGTTAGCACTCTTCAAATTTAATGTTAATTCCTTTATGAGACACATCCTTTTGTCCATATCCAATATAGCCTGTGAATTTTCATACTCTATTGTAATCAAAAGCCTTTCAAGTTCTGTAAGCTCTTACTCTATCTTTTGAAGCTTGATTGCTACATACTAGTGTCTCTGTATAGACAATTTTTGTGTTATTTTGTACCACCTAATATAAAGTCTAGAATCCCATCTTGTAAGTCATAGAATTGTTGCAAGAAATAACGTTGAATAAAGCATATATTCTTGAAGTTCTTCTTTAGAGTCATAGTTGTTGTAATGTTACAAAGGTTAAAAATTACCTATCTTTCTTTAAAATCATATTTAAAATTGCATGATTTGAATACTTAATTGCATTCCCTTCTTCTCTACCATGTTCAGGGACTGTCATAGTAATGTTGAATTCTGTTGTTGTTAATTTGTGTATATGGAAATGAATCCCATCTCCAAGTTCAAAATCATGTTGAGTTTTGTTCTTGTTATTTTATGTATATGGAAGGGACTTCCATCTCTTGGTTCTATCTGTATGTTAGTATGCATGGTTGTGGTTGTCTATTTATTTGTGTGAGTCATTCTGGTTCTCTGTATGTTTGTTTACATCGTTTTGGCTATTTGTTTGTCTATTTCTTTATGTTCCAATATGCATGTGTTCATTCATTTAATATAGGAGGAGAAGGAATTGCCCAACATCCAACTGGCTTTGGATTTTCATGGCATTTCATTTCGATGTAAGGGATGGGAAGGGAAAAGATAGGAAGGAAGACAGAGGACATTTGTTGAGTGGATATAATGCAAATGTCACTGGTAAAACTCAATGTCTGCCATAAAAACAAGCCAGTGAAATGGAAAAGTCTTATAGGGATATCTTCGATCAATTGAGGAAACTGATGGTGAATTGATGTAAGAAAGTTGTCATTAACCATGGGGGGATCAGATTAGATCTAATGCCTCCATATTCCTGCTAGTGTCACCATTACAAATCCTTTAATCCTATCCCAAGTTGTTTTTAAGGGAGGATGTTAGGATATTTAGACACTTAGGATTTCGTTAAGGTCAACTTGGTCTAATGTATCTTTAATTAAAATGTGTTTCTTTGGCATGCTCTTCTAAATAAGGTGAAATCCATGATTATTTTCTAAACATATAGTGATCCCAGTTCATCTTCTCCATAGTAGTAAACGCACTTGATCCTTGGCTTATGACCCAATTGATCCATGATCTCTATTTAAATAGCATGGATGCTCATTCGCTGAGTATCAATTGCGATATATATTCATGTAAATCTATCTCTTTTTGCATTAATATATTACCTCAAGTGGAAATGTTGGCTAAAGCCATGCACCTTTTCCCTCTTTGTTGATTTTAATTACATAAAAATTGTTGTACTCATCTTTGATCTGTGTGGGAAAGTGTTTTTCTTAGGGTGTTCAACCTGTAAGAATATATCCTATTTTTTAACCACATGGCCAGTGGATAATAGTAATAGAATTTTAATGCCATATCCAACTGAGACACCAAATGGGTGTATGAGACCCCCTTGTTTGTGGGACAATGGACTTGTCTCCATACAGGGATTTGACTGCTAAATTCTACAAAGGTGTGCATACTCTACCCCCCTCTGGATTTGAACTTGTAACCTCTTAGGAGGAATCAAATTCTCTTAACCGTGAGGCCCATTCAATCTGTACATAATAATTTAATTTTAAGGTCATTGGTAATCTAGAAAACAAAGTGGTGCATGAGACCCCCTTGCTTGTGGGAGAAGTCACAACGGACACCCCTCCATCCATTGATTTGACTGCTAAAGTCTTTCGAGGTGTACATACTCTATGCCCTTCTGGGTTTGAAGATGACGACTCTTTAGAGGAAACATATGTTATTAATAATTATTGTATTGTACTGGGTAGCTTCTTTTAGGTGTTATTATTTCATCTCTATCTTCTCACATGGAATCCCTTTCCATGAACTAGAATTACCTAGACTGAATTTTGAACCTTAGTTTGTCTCACTCTATTATTTAAGCCAATTATTAATATATTTTCTGAGAAAAATTTAGAGTTTGTTGGTCTGGACCCAATGGCATCGAGGAAGGATGGCCATTTTTATGTGAAGGGGTCTGCAACTTAGACAATCGCAAGGAGGAAGTTGATAAATATTTTTTTGTTTACCCCATGATATGACATGACTTGAAATTTGACAGAGTTATGGCTCTGCGTGCATATTTCTCATTTATCATCTTATATGTAATTTAAAAATAATTATTGAATACATCAAAAATAAAATAATAGTCAGGGAACATTGATCCATTGTATTATATAGGTTGCATGATAACCATAAAAAATAAGGAAATGAATTGAATACATGAAAACATTATTTAGCTGAGTCTGTTTAAAATTTTTGAATGTCATATTACATGTAGTACATCGCACAATCCCAAGGAAATAAATATAGGAAGGAAAGGAAAGAACTTTCTTTATCACTTGGGTATGTTTAACAGATATGTAGATATTGGGATGTTCAAAAAAGACAATATATTTCATATGAGATATCTTTCATATTCCAAAAGAAGATATAGTAGGTCATGTATTAGAAAAAAATTAATAGGTTATAGAATAGGCAGTGAGAAATCACAGTTTTGATATTAGACACTTGTAAAGGAGCAAGGAGTAAAGATATCCATTTTAATTTCAAGGTTCTGTATTACCACAAAAACTCAAAGATAAACATAACACTTGCTGATTTTCAACGTGTAATAGGAGCCCTGATAACATTGTTTTAGGGGTGGCCCTGTTAGAAAGAGAGTATGGGAAACAAAGAGCCTATGGTTAAGATCCTTCATCTTTCATCTACATATTTTTATGTTTGAGAAAGGGAGATTTCAGCACAAGAAATTGAGAAAGGGTGATTTCAGCAGTGGGGATTTGAGCAAGGGTTGTTCAACAAGAGAGGATTCAGATCATAGGCTGCCATGACCATCCTTTTTGTCTTGTGGTGTTTTGTGAAGTGACAACTTTAGTTTTTGACTAGTTTGTGGCATTTTTGGGTAGCTACAACCATTCTTAAGTTTCAATTTTTCAATATAATTTTCCTTGTTTCCTAATTCTTGAGGGGTAAACTTTTCAGCATGTTTCCATTTTCAATACTTGTTTATGATTAAATTAAATGATTTAATGTTATTCTTTGATGGTTTTTATGTTTATAAGAGAGATATATGTATCTATAACATTCAATCTATCCTAGCCTTGTATAGCTAAACGAAGTATCCTCGTATAAAGTGACCCACCACCATCTTTGTTGGATCAGTTGACCTAACTGCTACTTGCGTATCACTTAATAGGGTATCCGAATATGCCTAAAAATATACCACCTAACTATGTAACACAACTATTTTTTCCCGTATACTATCCAAGTGAACCCTCCAATTCTCAAGTCTCTCTGAAAAAAAACAAATTAGTTTATCTGACTACTCTCCCAACACATAATAAGTGTATGCATTTATTTCGGGTTTAAAACCTACTTAGGTCATCAACATGACTCCCTATATCTTCCATAAGCATCTCCCATAGTAGACCCTATGTTGCATCTCCCTTATAAACCTTCACTGCCAAGTTATAAGACACCCATGTCGATGTTATCTGATGTATCCTTAATATCAGCTTCTGTAGTCATAATTTTACTACCTACAAGCATCTAAACTCCAGCCTTAAGAGATATTTTTGGGGCTGATGGCCAGTACCAATCTTAAGGGCAGGCTCTAACACCAGCCAATTTTCATATGGTGGGAGCATTAGTCAATAGTAATTGTCTCAAGAGGTCTACTGTAAGGGAACATAGGTATACTAAGATCTTTGGTCGTAATATATATGAGTATACCCCTATCTATGTTTTTTAGCACTTTATACATAGCTCTTAGCTCGTAATAGTGAAATTACCCTTATTAGATTTCATATGGATAATACATGAGCTTTAACACGATACATGATGTTCACAACTTAGTGTATACATGTTACATATGACATATTGCTAGTATTAACTCGTTATAGTGTAATATCCCCATTTAAAGATTACATAGATAATGTTAAGAAGTTTCAATGAGCTATATAAGTAATACCCTGATCAATAATAAAGGGTCATCGTGTGAGTTCAATCACCATTAGCTATATGCACAACATTAGTAAGGTAATCGTAACTAGTATGAAGTTGTTATACTAGTTAAATCTTGTTATCAGCTAGTTATGGATCAGTCATATTCCCATGTTTAACTTTCATGATGAAGCTTTGTTTCCCATTAGTAATAGATAGGAGCTTAGCTTATGATAGTGTACCTATTTACTGAAATATTAGCTTATACTAGTATTACCATTATATTATATGTACAACCAAAGACCTATATTGTGCATATCACACAGCCTGTACACATGATCTGATGAGATTAATAGTATTGATTAAACACTAGTATGAATTAGATGAGGATACTTATGCATTTGGTTTTTTTTTAATGTATTTCCCTTTCTAATGTGAATACTATCATTTCACCTTTCTTCATACTTATTCCCATAATTACTCACACGGGTATAACTCTATACTGAATTAGAGAAATTAGGCAATAGGTAGTAGTGGTTTGATTCCCATTGATTCCATAGAGCTAATACAATGATCAAGCCAATAACATAATACATACATACTTTCTTCATATATTAGTACATGCACTTGAATTAAAGCAAGATCAATGCACTATATAGAACATGCATGATATACTTATGGTATTCATTCAGTATCTAACATAGATATCACAATATGACTAGTATGAGTCTAAGCTTACATGAGTTATTTCAATAGATTAAAGCGATTCTTATATGGCTAGTGCTCGCTGTACACATTTATTAGTATTGATCAAGTTGAACTAATGCCATGGATTAACTGATATGCAACTACTTCGGTTATAAGCTCAGATATTGTTATAGAAATTTTTGGCACTTCAACCCCAATCATAAATGTCCATAAACTGAGGGCTTTTAAGTCCCTAAAATTGTTGTTTCATTGCCTAAAGTAACAAGGTCAGCTGATTACATCATCTCCTAGAAGTTCTCCCCAAAAAACTGCTCAGAAATGGTCAAAACTGGACCATACTCAATACCCAGTGTAGAGGGTGCGATGCATATCACCTTCCTAGTGTAAAGGATGTGATGCATACTGAATGGCCCCTCTGTAGGGTGTGATGGTTGGGAATGGACAAATGACGGGGACAAATTGCAAGGTGGAAGATCATGGAATCTTCCAGAAGCTTCCCCTCTGACACTTGCCTCTCTATTTTCGACCAGGGATAAGTAAGGGATCATCATTCTCCAAGTGGAATCAAGAACTATCGGAGAGAGGACACTAATAAAAAAACCCAAGAGATGACTCACCTCCCTACAATCATCCATGTATGGATCCCTCATCATAGAGATTCGAAGGCTGGAATCTTGTCTCTTTTAAAGAAGTGCTGTTGGTTCTCTGGTGTAACTTCATAGTGATGGGTGATCTAAGTTTTACTTGAGGTGAAGAAGGGCTTTCTTGCTGGAGGATGATGCTGGGTCAGAACATATGGTTGTAATCCTCTTGCTACTTTTGATCATAATAAATTTATTCAAGTTTTCCTCCATATTCTTGTACGTTTCATTATATATGCATTTGTATGGTTAACACATATCTGGTCCTGTGTTATTTATGAATATAGATCTCTGTCCTTCGATAGTAGTATGTTGCTTTGATTCCACAGGTTCTCTTTGAAGCTGGGTAGACGAAGAAGAAGCGGCAAAGGTCTATCAGGAAGGAGAGGAATCAAACAAGGAAACCAAGCACAAGACTAAGGTTGGTCTCCTTTTTTCCACTCTTAGCTATTTTCATAAAGGAAAGCGAAAGTAGACTTTACTTGTTTGTTTCTAAGATAGCTACCAGTCTTAGTGGGAATAGCAGCTCCAAGTGGATACTATTCCCGGTAACAAAATGGTGACTCTGCTGGGGAGCGACTAGATTGTTTGTTAGACTATCTTTGTTTCTTTTATAAACTTACAGACAGAGCCTGAAGTCAAGCCAGCTAGCCTTCGAACTTCATTTCTTATACAAATGCAAAGTAGATCAATGCTTCTTCAATCTATCTCCAGGTTTTGTTTATGAATTAAACAATCGATCTGCAAACAGTCTAATTGCCCTAAGTGGTGGCTCTAGTAACCTCCTTAGATCGACCCATGTGATTTACATATATTGAACATCACTTACTCGGCCTAAATCCCTAAAATGAATTGTAAATTGTGAGTAAAAACTCGTTTAAAGTCTCGCACTAGTACCATTTCACCCTGCCTTCAAGGCAGTTTGTATGCATCACACTTCCTGAGTGCAGTAGGTGCGCTGCATACTGGTTTCCCTATGTAACAAGTGCGATGGTCAGGGAAGGTTAACTTTACCTTCAGACTTTGGTTTTTCCTCACTATTTTCAGTCCTATTCAGGAGTTTTACTGTCTGTGGCTAGTGTATCTCTATGAAAACCCCCTTCTCTTACACCATTCCACCTCCATAGTGCAAAGAACTGTAAATGTTTTTATGTATTGTGCGCCATTTTCAGTTCTCTTTTGCAAAGGAATAGCATAGTCGAACTGTCATTTCTTGGTCTGAAAGTGTCGTAGCTGTCGTTTTCAGTCATAGAAGACAATCCCATTGTTCTTGATAGTCGATTATACAGTTACTATTGTATATGATTTGAATTAGTAATTTTTTAAAGTGTTGAAAAGAAATTTTCATTTCGAAATCGCAAAGTGTCTCCCTTACCTTCACTTCATTTTCAAAAGAAATTTGTTGAGTATTGTCGCTTTGAAAATAATTCAGATTTGCACTTTGCTTTCTTATCATCATTCATACATTAAGAAGGCTGAAAACAAATACATGCATGTGCATTTTCATTTAGACTGCTTGGTTTGATTTAGGACAGTGCATTTAGTGTGTGCTTTGTGCTCTTTGTTGAAAGATTCTTAACTTTCTTTCCTTAGTAGCTAGGATTTTAATTGGCAAAAGAAGTTTAAACGTTTGTTTATCATCATAGACTGCATTTTAGGAATTGTATACACATCATGCGGTGAACGTGAAAGGTAAATTTTTAAGCAAGATCAACTTAAAATAAATTTAATGAATCTAACAACACTTTGTAACCTAACACACAACATCTAGAGGTCTAGGGTAGAGATGTATTCTAGCATTGTAAAACCTGGTAACTGTTGTTTTCATTGTTTTTTGGGTGATTCCTCCACTCTAAGATGACAAGTGCCAGTACGGACTTGTGCTCCCACGTACCATCAAGTATATATTGGGAGACCGCAATAGGCTGCGTCCTTTATCCTTAGGAAGCCGTGTGTGCCGCCCTATCGATCGCAATGCACTAAACACAACATTCAGGAAGATTGACTACCGTACCATAACAAGTATTCTTTAGTTTTACGATTGGTTTGGTAATCCGCTCTACCTAGATTTCCAGAGAAGCCCATTTTGCTCCTTTTCAGACTCCTTAAAGGAAAAGGTCCATCTGAGCACTTGTCACTTCAGGCTCACTAAAAATCGAAGGCGACTAGAGTCATATTTTGTTTTTTCTTGACTCTTTAAAATTGAAAAACAAGTTGTGTCAAAGCGTCTAAAATTTATTTTAATCAGAGTAACATCACAAATTCCCTCATTGGTCTTTAGGTTGAGAAAAATTGAGTTTACCAACCAAGGATTTCCTCTTGGAGGAAATCCTAGTCCCTTCTCCTCTTGGGGAGATGTTGGTGCACTCCATATGGCCACATTGTCACTTCCAGGGTTGACGATTAGTTTTCCCATCTGGCTCTTCTCTACCTATGTAGTTCAGAATACCGTAATTCTTGAATAGTCAAGTCAGTAACTAGATGATACTAGAGTTTCCCACCAACCTTCTACTTCGATTGATTCTCCCTCTCCTCCTTCATCTTCGCTTGATAAAGTTGGTAAATCTAAAAATCAAGTAACCGAGAAGAAGAAGAAGAAGAAAGAGAAAAAGGAACCAAAATCAAAAGGGGGCAACCAAGCGTCATCTAGTGAAAATCCTCACACCGCACTGTCTGAACCTAAATATCCTTGTGTCATTTGCAATGGAGACCACTATCACTGAGATTGTCCCTGCATCCCTCGGATCTTAAGGGACTGGTCTCCTCATTTGCACAATCTAGTGTCATCAACATCTGATGATCATGTTGAATGCACATCATCAACCAGTGAAAGTGAAGTATCTGGACAGAAAAGGAATCCTAGATTTCATTGTAAATTGTGTGAAGGCAATCGCACTATCCCATTGTCCCTTCCTTGACGAAGCTAAAAGAGCTTTGGATGACTGTCCTACTTCACCACTACAGCTCCCTCCTAGATATAAAAAACTCTTGACAAGTCCACCACTGGTTGAAAATCAGGTTGGCACGCCATTGTGGTCAGTCGAAGCGTCTATCATTAAAAATGAACCCCTTGAATCCATACCGGACAAAAGTCAAAAGGTCGAGATGGCAGTTGACCCGGTCTTGCCTTCAGAGTGTTCATCGTCGAATGATACCATCACTAAAGAGAAAGAGAATGACACCATTCAAATTCTCTTCATAAACACAGACTTCGATGAACTTGGGGGTAGTCCACCCATTCCTTTATCGCAGGAAGGAAGTTCATCAGAGTCATACCCGACCGTCTATTCAGTCCCACCTCCAAGAAACCTAGTTGTTTCCTTCAACTGGAATCTACTAGGAAGACCCCATATACCAGCTACTGTACCATTTCGAATCATTGTACAAGCTTACCTAATGGACATGGCTAGTACCATCATCGATGAAGGGGCTTCTATGAGTATCCTTTCCTCAACTGCTTGGAAAGCACTTGGTTCACCATCGCTTTTGCCTGAAATGAGAAATCTGATAGGCTTTGACAAAGGAACCAGTCGAACCTTTAGGGATCCTTCCAAATTGCCCATTACTTGAGAGGGAAAAACCGTTCACCTGAAGTGATGTATGTTCAAGGACCGCTTGATTTATAATTACTCCTTACGCGACTATATTATATGCATGGGAGCCGTCGTCTCCCTCACTCTTTAGAGTAATTGTGTTTTCCGCACGAAGGCAGAATGGTCAAGCTCGTAGACCAAATGTCATTCCCCAGTTCACACATCGCAAATAGTCAAATGTCATCCCTAAATGGTCTTTTCACGCAAGGAATGTGTCATCGATCTCCAGTCCATCGACCTGATGAGCACGAGTGATTCAGGAGGATATGACTGAAACCCAGGGGGCATGCACCCTGGCCTGTTTTGGCAGGAAAACCTTGGGTATAGAGTAGGTTTCCACGGGGGATATATGACTAGTCTGACACACCTGTCCTCACAGGAAAATGGGATTAGGCTAGAATAAGATACCTTCGTTAAAGTTATGTGAGTAAAAGCGTCTCCCCCACTCACCTTTGTATATTTCGGTAGACATCACCAAGAAATCATTTTATCTGCTACACGGATGGAACATTCATGGGAACCTGGGAATTTTTTGCTATACCTGGGGGCATGCAAACCTTTCCGCATGCAAGCGAAGAGCAACCATTTATTTTTTAAATTTGTAGGACCTCTAACCCTTTAAACCCATAAGGTTGGTCATTTCCTAGCTTGCATAAAGAAAGGATCCCGGGCAAAGCTTCCAAAAGGTGCAAGCCCCATAAAAAACGACATCTTGTAATAGACATCCTTATTATATGACTCGCAAGAAGTGTTATCGCATGGTTCAAACTCGTTTAAAAAAAAACCCACCACGGGCAGTTTTAATGCATAGTTCAAGCTTGTTAAAAAATAAACATAAGCTATGAGCAAATGTTTCCCCCAGAACTCAAGCTCATTAAAAAATGAACCGGTAAATAACCATTATGAATGCCTTATCATCAATTTTTGAGCCTTGGTCATGTTCTCGCCATCACCTCCACTTTGTTTTTAGCCGATCATTCACCTCCATTTGATTGTTTACCCTTTCGAGGAACATCTGCGAAGAGTGATTATATTAGCCATCCTTGTGACACTGCCGTGATTGGAAGATTCCAAACCTTACCTAGAATCATCTGCTACCCGAAATCATCACTTGTTCCTTGAAAATGAGTCTCCTTTAAGCTCTTTTCAACTGACTCGTAAAATATGAAAAGATTGTTGAGTGATTAGCCTCTCCGGCTCGTTAAAGTCATCGGAAGTTCTATCCCTCCTCTAGATTTTAATCTTTTTGGACCTGAGGGATTATTACACAAAAAGATCGAGCGGTTTTCATGTTTGACTCGTTAAAACTATAAAAAATTCATCCCTTTTGTATTATTTTACGCATTTTTAGACTGAAGGGATTATATGAAGAAAAAGAATCTTTGGAGTCTCCTCACGAAAAGGACCGAGTTATCTTTGTCGTTAAAATCATTAAAATTGAATAGCAACAAACCCGTCCAAATGGACGAGAATGAGTTTCACTGTCGCTAGGCTTGTTAAAATATAGTGACAGGTTCGCCTGAAGGGTAGATTATAGGACAAGCATATGTTATCCTCCTCAAGATTGACAAAAATAAGGAGGTACTAGTAAACAATGATTGGGGAAAATTGGGAAGAAAACTTGAATAAACTTTATTGGTAGCAAGTCACTCTTGAACATGACAGTTTCCTTTCGCATCCAAGCCGGGTTTGATTGTTCTGTTCACTGGTCATCACCAGTGGTCCGTCACACCATCCATCTTTGGGGTTAATGCTACCAATCCATCGTCAGTGTTGCCGATATGTTAAAGAGAAGTCATTCAGAAAATTCACCTGTGTCTCACCCACTGCAATACACTCATGCTCCTTTCTTTCATGACCGCCACCCTAAACCCTGTATCGTCAGATTGTTTTCACCTCCTAAATCATTTGCTTTGTTCCATGTCATAGATGTGAGATTCATTAAGGCGCTCCTACGAAGGGTCACTTCTTGTTGACATCATCTCATTATCCAAGAAGTTGATTTAGGAACAACCCCTTTTAGTACTTTGAAGCTTGCACGCCTCAATGGCAAGTTTCTCACTTTCGGTGATAGGTTTACATCAATGGCCTTCGACCGAGAGATTTCACATGGTGTTCAATGCCAACTCCTTTTTCACACCACGTAAATTGTACTGTAGTACCTTGAGGGTCATTGTCATTATTGGTGATTCCTCTCATGCCTGTTAACAACTTACATCATTGGCTAGTACTGAGGCGATGTCTTTCCATGTTAAACTCTAGAACATTTTTCACATGGATCGACTTGTACTCTAAGTGAAGATTGAACAAGTTTTGAAGACCCCAGATCTAGTTTCATCCATCTGCGCTGTGATATATTTAGGAATATAAAGAGATCAAATGTACATCATTGCCGAATAGATGATCATCCAAATCAAAGGATGATGAGTCCGAATCATCAGTCTGCCACATAGACAATTGTCTGTCCTATGTACATGAAAATGAATTTATAAAGTTGAGCATGGGAATGCCCGCCTCAGCTAGATCAAGAAAAAATGTTTTCAATATAATGTATTGTATTGTATCTTATTACAGGTTGCCTCCCAGCTTGAAAAAACTTCGGATCCTCATGGTAAAGCATTTCACCCGACATCAAAAATATTAACGACCTCATGCTTTAAGGGGAAACTATTATAGACATTTTTGGGCACTTCAACTCCAATCATAAACATCCATAAACTGAGGGTTCCTATGTCCCTAAAAGTGTTCCTTCACTTCCTAAAGGAACAAGGTCAGTTGATTACATCATCTCCCAGAAGTTCTCCACAAAAAACTGCTCAGAAATGGTTAAAATTGGACCATACTCAATACCCAGTGCAGATGGTGCAATGCATATCACCTTCCCAGTGTAAAGGGTGTGATGCATACTGAATGGCCCCTCTGTAGGGTGTGATGGTAGGGAATGGGCAAATGGCAGGCACAAATTGTGAGGTGGAAGATCATGGAATATTCCAGAAGCTTCCCCTCTGACACTTGCCTCTCTGTTTTTTACCAGGGATGAGTAAGAGATCATCATTCTCCAAGTGGAATCAAGAACTATTATAGAGAAGACACTAATCAAAAACCCAAGAGATGACTCACCTCCCTACAATCATCTATATATGGATCCCTCATCACAGAGATCCGAAGGCTGGAATCTTGTATCTTGTATAGAAGTGTTGTTGGTTTTCTGGTGTAACTTCATAGTGTTGGGTGATATAAGCTTTACTTGAGGTGAAGAAGGGCTTTCTTGCTGGAGGATGATGCTGGGTCAGAACATATGGTTGTACTCCTCTTGCTTCTCTTTATCTTAATAAAGTTATTCATGTTTTCCTCCATATTCGTGTATGTTTCATTATATATGCATTTGTATGGTTAACACATATCTCGTCCTATGTTATTTATGAATATAGATCTCTGTTCTTCTATAGTAGTATGTTTCTTTGATTTCACAGGTGCTCTTTGAAGCTGGGCAGATGAGGAAGAAGTGGCAAAGGTCTATTAGGAAGGAGAGGAATCAAATAAAGAAACCAAGTGCAAGACTAAGGTTGGTCTCCTTTGTTCCACTCTTATCTATTTTCATAAAGGGAAGCAAAAGTAGACTTTACATGTTTGTTTCTAAGATAGCTACTAGACTTAGTGGGAATAGCAGCTCTGAGTGGACACTATTCCCGGTAACAGATATGGTATAGCTATAAGTAACATATAAGAGTTACATGTAGATGTTGATTTCATGCTATGATCCTTGGTGATAAGAGTAGTCTATGTATAATGATTGCACTAATTCCATAAGATATAACTTCAATAACATGTAGCTTACTTATTTACTACTACTTTGTACATAACTATTAGTAAGTGTATACATGTATTCACTCATAAATAACATATTATAGGTTACATGAACAATACAAAGTGATTACTTATCTATAATATACAAGCTCTCTTCCATTCAAAGTGTTAATAACAATAATTCCAACCATGATTAACATTTTCACCTTATATGGGCTTAATAGAAAGGCTTATACTAATAAATAACGTGATTTCTTAACATACCTTATCCATATTGTCATGGTTAGAACTATGTTAACTACATTTGAATACGAGTTGTGGGTTGTGAAGATCATTGAGTATGGAAACTAGTGTACTCAATGGTTATAGTGGTAAACTAATAGGGCATTATTGAACTAAGTGTATTGAGCTTGAACTATACTATCATTCATAAGGGTACTAATCCCATGAATATGACTACTCTAATATGCTACCATAATTGTGTCCCAACATTAATGTGATTGATCGATGATATATACCCATATAGAATAAGGGAAAGCATAGGATGGCTTGTACACAATATAATAAGTGTTAGTACTATTCAACAAGGTGATGATTATTCCATAAAATTTAGTGCATAGATTGTATCATTACAACTGTTAACACATAGTCTAATATGCATAAGCCACCAGCTTGATCATATACAACATATCCTATAGGTATTGATGATAAAAGTGTGTTCTAGTCTTCTTATATTTGTATATGCCTTCTTGTCACATGCATTCTTATATTCATGGCAGGGAAGTGGATAAATTGGTATCAGAGTAGTACAGAAAAATGAAGAAAATGTAAAATTCAGAAGTAACCCCTATCCTGAATGGTTGACAGAGGTTGTTGGGTATGTTATAGATGCAATTTTAAGAAGAAATAATGAAGCATACATTTTGCTTGATTGTTATCCCCTTCCCCAGAACAGGTTTGAAATAAATAAAATACTTTTCATTGAAGAAGGGATGTCCCCTACTTCACACATATGTGGGGATCCTTAACAGCATCAAAATATCCCCATGCCATATATTTTTTTATTTCTAGAATTTTCAAAGTTCTATGAAGCTTTATGTTATCAAGTTTCCTGGTTCCTCCATAGCAAAATATAACATGATGAGACACTTGGATTGGAAGTATTCCGTTGCTTTGAAAGGCCATTTCATTGGACTTCTCCATAAGTTGATGGTATGAATGGGAATAGATATTTTTCAATCTATGGATGTCTTATTTGTTCTTTATTGCTAGTTATTATCACTAGTGGTATCTCTTGATAGTTCCTTGGGTTGACATAATCTCTTATTGGTATGGCAAGCATGGACATTAAAGCAGGAAATTCAGTCCATATAAGCTGGGTGTATGCATGGTCAACATGGGAAAGGGAACTATTTGTGAATGTTTAAATATGGGTTGCCAGGCTAGAACTAAAGACTACTTAAAAAGAGACAATCCACAAGATGGAATATTTGGACAAAATGAGTCTCGATTCTCAAAAGATTATTATAGACATTTAGTGTGAAGGAGAAAAGCTACAAGAGAACAAGAGGATGTGGTTATTTATTACATATTCTTTTGTTTGGATTTGTTTTGAATGCTTAAGGAACATGGTTGGAAGGGTAGAGAATTAATATGTTTTGGGAATTTCTTTTTTATTAACATAGCATTTAATAAGATCGTTTGAACATATCAATTGGAATACATCTCAACCTCTAGGTATTGTCTTACAGGTGATTCCTCCTATAGTTAGAAGTGCTCTCAAGCATGACATGTGGGTGTTTATGTTATGTAAGAAGCTTAAGGATAGCTAGTACCAGGTAAGTTATAACAATAGGACATGATCATTATAGCTCAACAACATATTTCTAGAATCTATTATTCCACGTTGAATGCAATCAAATTTTAAATGTGTTGTGACTGAAGTAGCTTATTTAATTTCATATATAGGTAGTTGAAGTGGAATTTCCAATTATTGCAGCCATGTTTGAGTGTTGAAGCCTCAACTGTTTTTGTGCCTGTATGGATTTTATTTGTCTATTATTTGAGGCTTCCCTTCTTGTGTACAGAGGTGAACATAACATACAAGCAACTTGATCCTGGTTCCTGGGTGTTGATTTTGAAAGAACTATGTGAGATTCAGGTTGAAAGGTATTTTCATTTCTATTTTGGTGGTATCATCAAAATTCAATGATTCTGTTCATCATACATTGTGACCAAGTTTAAAGAAAGGCATGAATTTGCTAGTATTTTACCTTTTTTTTACTTTTCGTGATAATATATATTTTTAAATAAAATTTCACTTTTCCTAAGTAAAATTGTTCTTGGTATCCTCATGATCTACATTGAAGTTCTATTGTAGCACTTCCAAAATAGTTCATATATAACAATATCTCTATTTTTGCAGTCAAAAAAATCATTTGGTGCCTGTTTGGTGGTGCCAATACTTGCAAAATGTTACATCTATATCCGTGGTTTTTCAAATTCTCTTTAGTTTCATATTTTTCTTACACTTAATCTTTCATAGGACAAATAATTAATTTGACCATTATATTTTGGGCTTTCATACATGATAGCAAGAGGACATTCAACCCCATATCTATAGTTCTCTTAAGTATGGATTTTAGATCTCAGCAATTGGTAATGAGCAGTTGAAGGGGGGTTCACATGGAAATTCCTACTGGTAAATCTGTATACATTATGGAGTATTTGATGTTGCATTCTTTTTTATAGACTGTTGTGATTCTAGTGATTTAAAGGCCATATCAACCTTATTATGATTTCATTTGTTACAATTTTAGAACTTATACCCGAAGTCGTAATTATTATAAGGTGGAGATTCTGGAAATAGATTGCACAAAAGAAACAAAATTTTAAGTATGTGGGTGTCTTCTTTGTTGAGTGGGACCATAGGTAGGATCATGAAAACTCTTATTAAAGAGCGACAAATCTAGGGCTTTTTGTGCCAAACCTGTCTTTTTTCTTCTTTTTGGTTGATTCCAAATCTTTTTATTTGAGTATTTACTATTATTATAACTGATGTGTTCATCATGTTGTATTCTTTATTTGATTTTTTTAGGAAGTTTTGATATTGATTCTAATAATTATATGTTGGATTGATTTTAAGGTACGACATTGATTCCATTATTTTTCACCGTTTATATGGAGAGATTTGGAAGATTGAGTTGAAAAATAAGACTAGGGTAAATTTCTTTTGTCCTTACCAGTGGGAAACCATAGCAAGCAATTTTGATGAATTTCAAGTTGTAGCAGTAAGCAATTTAGTATAAAAACATTTTATCGTGTTCACCATTTTTATGATATCCATTGCAATCAGAAGTTTAAAGGTTCATATTGTGAATAATTGTTGTGTTATATAATATATTTCATTGCATGAAGAAAAACCAAAATAAAATCATAAATAAATAAGTTGCTTCTTAATGTTAGTCTTACAAATACTGAATGTAATTTTTGCAGTAGAGGTGCATCTCCAGCTTAGCATGTGTAGTGGAGATTCATGTCCACCAATACTTTTTGAGCATGATTTCAGGCTGAATCTAACTTTTTTCTCATCCTTTCTTCATTGGAATGAGTCTCTCCTTAGGGACACTCAAATAATTACAGACAAGAACAATGTTTTACGGCACACAATTTAATTGTGGGATAATGGCTTTGTATAAATCTAGGTGTACGACTTAGTTTCATGATAAACATTCCTCCCATAGATGTTAGGGGAATTGAGGCTTTTTGAGTAGGAATTGGCCTTGCTTGTAAATGCTAATTCAAAGTTTTTCATAAATATATTGAACAACTTTCTTATATATCAGTGATCTAATTTAAAAAAATGTTAAATGGACATATATTAGAGCTTTCAAAGAAGGCTCTAAAAAGATGTTTACTTATCACAAAACCTCTAATACATATCAACTAACAAAGAATGTTCATGGCTTTATAAAACAAAAATACATCAATGGATAAGTCTGTAGAGAATTTTGGAGCTAAGATTCATGAAAGGAATCATTTGTATGTCATGCTGACAAATGGAAATGGTCAAAATACCTTGCCCGATCCCCAATTCCTCTTTTGAAATTTCACCAGCTACATTGTTCCTATCCCTGTATTGTGAGACAATTGGGTTTCTCTATCTCTCTCTCTCTCGCTCTCTCTCTCGATACATACATACATACATACCTATATATATATAATATATAATATATATATTATATATATAATTATATATATAATATATATATATAATATATATATATAAATATATTATATATAATAATACACCTTGTGTAGATCCTTTCAAGTACTTTTCCATCATCCATGGATGCTAAATTGGTTAATTTGGTGGCCCCCATTATAGAGCTTCACTACTAGGGGCTCACGAGAGTCGAATCCGTAACCTCCCGAACTTTTGGTGAGAGATCTCACGTTTGTCTCATGACATATTTTCATACATGTTGTAGGGTCTCCAAAATGTCTTCAAAATATCATCCACTTTCACCTTTATCGCCACCATTTCACTCACATGTCACAAATCCATAGCAATCTTTAATTAGCTTTGATTTTCGTAATTATATGGGTTCCATTTGTGTTTCCAAAAGTTAATGATTTATAGTATTATAACTGAATTAAATTGTTAGAAATTATCTATGTTGCATGGGTTCCCGAACCCAGGGGTGGGGTTCTCGAACTCGTACCGGGTTCTCGAACCCAAGTACCGGATTCTGGTATGGGTGCTTCTGAGAAGAACCCATAAGAACCGGGTTCTTCTATGAAGAACCGGGTTCTCCATTAAAAAAATTTGGGTTCTTTTGTCTTGACAGGTACGAAGAACCCTAATGATGGGTACTTGGAACCACAAAATCGTGTTCTTTGGGGTTTATTTTAGTTTTTATTTTTAAATTTTTAATTAATTTAATGGGCTTTCCCTAATATTCCAAGTAGCTAGTTCTGCATCTTTCGAGAGGAATTGGAGTACTTATGCCTTTATCCATTCAGTAAAGAGAAATAGGTTGGGCTCAAAGAAGGCAGAGAACTTAGTGTACATTCATAGCACACTTTGTCTCATATCTCAAAAAGATATTGGTTATAAGGACGGTCCTTTCAAGAGATGGGACCAATACAAAAATGATGATATGTGTGTGGGTGAGGAGATACGACCAGATGGCCTTATTGAGCTACCTCCAGTTGCTATGGATGATAAAGAGCCTCAAGATGAAAGTGATTCCTACCTGGAGAGCATGCTAACTGAAGATCTAAGTGATGTTGATGACAGGGCTTGAGGAAGTCATTGTTCATTATTAGCTATTTTTATTTTAGTATTTTAAAATTTCCTAGTTTTTGTTTGGAGATGCCTTAAGGCAAATTTTGAATGTAGAATGACAATGGACATATATCATGATTCTTATTAATATGTAAACTTCAATTTGCACTTGATATAACACTAGAAATTTTGAAATTTCATTATGAATGTTGAATGTTCAATGATGTGCATGTTTAAATATTTAAAGTTTAAATCATAAGTATTTTAGTTTACTTGTTTAAAGTTGAAAAATATACAAATTCACATATATTATAATTTATAAAATATAATATTTATATATTATATATAAATTATAGTATACCCTTGACGAACCCAAGCACCCTGTTTCAAAAAATGACGTACCCATCCCCATCCCTGAACCCACGTTTCCTGGCAACATAGATAAAAATTATTAGACAAAGAAATGGGGGGACGCATATGCATGCCCCCGACTTTCCCTGGACCCCCCTATGAAAGAGTCACGTTTCGTCGTCAAAAAAATGCCCCCCGGAGTTTCCCCTAGTTTCCCCAAAACAGGGACGTGGGGGAAATGTTTGCCCAGGAGTTTCCCCGTCCCTTGAGCGTGGGGGAGTGCTGGGGCATGCCCCCCCGCGTCCCCGTGGAACACTATTAATTTGTCTTTTTTCCATAGATTAAGGTTTTTAAAACTTCTTACGGGTCCCACAACCCTCATGGGCACTTGGGTGTTTCCCAAAAGTTTCTGTGAGTTTCTGATACTGGTACATGGGCAGTTCAGGAGTTTTGTGCAACAGAGCTATTGGGAGATTTCACAGGAGAGGATTATTCCTAGCAGCCTGGATCACAAAAGCTTTGGATCCCTTTTTATAATATTTTATGGAGAATGGCTCCCATGAATCCTGGATTTAAGTAATTGTAACAACATAGAACATCAGAATTTCAACAACTTCATGGATTTCTGGCTTCTTCACCAAAATTTCGGATAGAGATAAGTATAACTGCCACTGTGTATGCAGCTTGGTAACCCCAAATGACTCAATGGAAATGGATCTCGCAACCTTCCATCAGTACTGCACCTTTTGCAATATTGTTGAACCAATCAAGCTATCCCTTGGGGCTTTGGGTTAATGGATACATACACACATATTTATTTATTCTTTCAGAGAAATATATTCACCTCACCCTTCAACATGTTAAATGTTAAGAGGGAGGAAGCTGATACCTTGCAAACACACTGTGGATTTCCTCCCTCTTCCCCAGTTTTCTGGATGGATGACACTATTTGGTGGCTGGTAACCTTACAGGATTTGGCTACCGCACACTGGGGAAACATTTACCTTGCATTTCAGAGTTTTCCCCAAACGGGGGCATGGGAAATGTTTCCCCAGGCTTCCTGAAATCCTAAAAAATTGTTAAGTCTGCTGGATTTTGAGTGAGATATAAAATTCTACTTTCTCCATATGAAATCCAATGAGTTTGGAACCACTCCCAAAAATCCTTAGGCAATTAATGGTAATGTTAAATTCTTAAAGAAAAAGTGACATTCTCCTTTATTTTGTTTCTTTTACTTTAAGAATTTAACATTGCCATTAATTGCATAGCATTAGTGGGGCAATATGGTCAAATATTAGGCTTCCACAGTCATAAATCATTGCTTTCTAAAAAAGAAATTGCGTTCAAAGGGTCCTTGGTAGCATTGTACAAACCGGCTGGTTTGGTACTGAACTGGCCAGTCCAAATGACCAAACCAGCCAAAAACAGTCTGGTTCACTGGTTTTGCCCTCCAACCAGTCCGACCAAGCGGTTCTGATAACATGGGTAAGGCTCCCCATCTCCTTGCAGGAGTATTCTCTGATTATTAGTGGGTATGTACAGGGTGAATATAGTGTCTGTTACCATGGGGGGTTCAGCCCCTACCTTGGGGGATGTGCCTCTGTGGAACACTGATTATCTATGATGATATAAAATCAGAATGCAGATGAAAGTCTAGAACCAGCAATTTGACTGTGAATGTCTTAATGCTTACATTCACAACTTCCATTGCAAGGCTTCCCATCTCCTTGCAGGAGAATCCAATATTCTCTGATTATTAGTAGGTATATACAGAGTGCATGTAGTGTGGCTGTGACTGTGTGGCTATGCATGTTTGATTAAGTTTGGGTTAGCTGTGGACAGCTAATGTGAAATCTGTGTTACCAGAATTGCCAATTATAATTGGAGATTACAGGCGAATGATTTTTACTTCTAAAACATTGTCACCTGGACCAAATCATGATTTCTTGGAAAGATCACTGCAGGCAGCATTGGGGCATATAAAAGGCTGATTTTTTGAATTTGTTCCCAACTGTTGTTTTTGGACGCTTCCCAATTTATTGAAGTACACATTTTGTGCAACTTTTTGTGAAATAGAGGATGAAAATAATCACAAATGTTGAGAAGCAGAACCAAAAAGTTTGTCATTATGATTAAGAAAATGAGAAATGCCCTCTGAACAGGAAAAATGAGATGGGTTCAGCTTTTGAACTTCTTTTTGTAATGTCTTGGGTTGGCACTGGATTTTTTTTCAGGTTGCAGTATTTTTAGTGGTTGTTTGGCCTAACACCCTGGATTTACTCTACAAAATTTTAGGGTTTACTAAGGCATCACGGTTTCTTGAATTTTCAGTAATTCATTCATCCTTTACCTTTGGTGAACCTGGACCCAAACGGCATATATTGTTGCGGGCCACGGAGTGACTTAAGCATAAGTTGTATCTGAATGTAGTTCCAATATTGTCTCGAATGTGTAAACTTTTGCCCTTTTTTGTGCCACGAAAATTTGCTGAAGCCTAGAAGTTTGTATACTAATTGAATTCTGTTTGTTGGCTTTTATGGTATCTGTTTTATCTGTCTGTTTATATCATAGCACTAAAGAAGGAAGAACACATTATATCTTATAGCTTTTCGAATTTTCACTGGTAACTAATTTATTTTCCTCCACGTATACCTTTTAAAATTTAGTGAGATCCAACTCAAACACAGTTATAGCAGAATATCTGTAACAAGATCATCAGGTGACAATATGTTGAGAATGCTCACCTGCATTTTCAACATATATACAACAAAATTCCCTGAACTCTTCTGCCCACTACAGTCCTAGTAGAGTTATATTGCTCAAGATAGGTCCAAATACCCTCTGAAAGAACCCTCGTTTTATTTCCTAATCAGAGCATTTCAGTATAGATGACCATAGTCTGCACAACCAGGTGGTACTTATTTCTGTCAACATCCCAAAAAAAACTAGGCGACTACTGGCTTGATGTTGCAAAATAGTTGAATGATCAAAGCAGTGGTCAATGGGACCAACAACACCTCAGCATGTAAACACCCAAATAGGAAAATAAAAATACCTAAGATAAGCATATGCGCAAAACAATATAATTTATTATAGAAGAAAAGTTGAGGAGAAGCCAGGTATTGCATATCAATATAGCAAAAAGAGTATCCAGTTATGAGAAGTGCTCTTGCAAACCTAGCGGACTCACAAACTGTTAATTCTCATTGATGACATGGATATCACAGTTGGTGAAGGATGTTTATAGCAATAGGTCATATTTAGTGGTGAAAGTTTGAAACAGTTAGAAATATCCTTTCTTTCTTGGATTGACAATGACATCTCTATTCCATGTATAAATGACAGTATATGATCCCTTGATGTCTGCACCTTTATCTCTTCTTCCGTATCTCAAAGCCTCTCCCTCTCCTGCCATGTGATATCAAATTCCCAGTACCCTGTGTACCCCTTAGGACTGTCATGCTTTGTAAATGGGTCACCATAGGTTTTGACTGAGCCTGATGATGAGTGGATCCTATGTACTGTCTGACAACAGATGAAGCAGCCTGAGGTTTCATAGGGTGGTGATTCTGCTTTGAGTTGGATGAAATGAGTCTTAAAAATGATTTTTGATTGTCTTTTGGAGTGCCTTAGGCTGACTGTAAATCTACTAGCATGAGTTTCATTTTACGGAGGAAGAGCTCTCATATAAAAAGTGCTACACATCACAATCATGGTAGCTGATGAGGGAGGATAGGGAGCCTCTAGAATCTCTAAACAAACAGTATCCGTCCCTGATCTCATGACTGACATGGCAAAAGAGTATTCTCTTCTGATTCAGTTTCATTCAAGCAAAGTCTACAGATCCTATTTTTCCTGTCAATCTAGTATTTTCCCTTGGTTTTAATCTGATGTGAACACATCTGAAACTGGCACATAGGAAATCTCAACCCATGCATGATGTGAAGCTGTAAGAAGCCAGGGTGGAGAATCATCTCGATTCTCATCTTCGATACGCAGAAAGTGTCCATGGTTCAGGTGAGTCTTGCACGCCAATTCTCTAGGAGGAATGATGCACATGATGTGAAAATAGTGACAACAACGTAATGTTATGATGTGGCACAATATGGATGTGCACAAGGCACAATAGCTATTCATTGTCAAAGTAGCAGTGAGAAAAGTCTTAAGAGAGACCAGTATAATATCTATAACCATTGGTACACTGTTGAGGCCCGAAGGTGTTGTTGCCAGAAGCAATGCTGTGGTGGGAAGCTGTGAAGTTTTGCTTAGACCTCAAGGGAGTGTGAATCAGGCTTGTCTCAAAGCTGTTTAAAGGATTTTTACAAGTGATTTGGCATGTTCCGTTCAGATGAACACCTGATTTACCAAAGCTTTTGAGTGTTTGCTTTAGGCATTTTATAAATTAACAAAGAAGTTATGAAGGAAATAGTTAGCCTGGACATAACTTAAGAGCTTAAACTCATTATGGACACCTGATGTAATATATTTATTCATATAAATATATATACAGGTATTCATATAAATCTATATTTTATTAACTTCTCTTTTTTCTGATAAAATCATTGCTATCTAGTTTTTTAAGTCATTTTTTATTATTATTATTGAAAATTAATACCTTAGTTTGCATATTACTTCCATTGATTTCCCTGCATATTCTTGTTCAAAATTCTCAAATAAATACATAAACCATGCGTTTTCATTATGATACAAGTTTTTTTCCCAATCTGCTTATCCTAGTGTATCATACATAAATAAAGCATAACTGGACCTACATCATTTATTCTTTTCTTCTCTTTTCACTGTATAAAAACTTGTAGTAAAATATAACCAGTTTTTTTTTACTACAGTTGTGTTTACACTTTTTGGGGGTGCTTTTTGCCATGCAATTGGCTACATTAGAAATAAAGTTGCCTTAAATATTTCCTTGTCTGCCATACTATATTGAAATGGCAATATAGAGGGATGTCAATATAATGAGGACTTGATTTTCCTTCGCTAAAATCAGGGAAGATCTGTCAACTACCTTCAATTCTTTGCTGACTCTGATAGATTTTTAATATTTTCTGCATCATGAAAAGGGTTGTAGACGGGATGCTGCATATGGTTCACATATGGCAGGAGCAATATTTTTAACTGTATCAAGCTTTTCACATAGCTGAGTAGCATACACCAACCTCTATAGTGATGATTGATTATACAACTCCCTGTTCAAGATGACTAACATTTGATACTCGCCGCTCGGTATCAATCTCAGTTCCAAGTTCTGATAGTAGATCTGGAAGGACAATGCCACCGAATTCATGATCAATGTTTGCTGTGTCTGTTGGTTTTTCCTCCTAACCGCCTTGCTTCTGTGATCAACAAATGCTAATGGAAAAAATAAAACTATTTGTTTCAGGTGTCCTTATGAATGAGAACTTTCTGCCGATTTTCTCTTGGTTTTTCAGAGATCAGGATCAAAGTTCAATTTGGAGATGAAATCCACTAGCTTGCAGAACTCAATTGTTCTCTCACGAAGAAGAGAACTGAAGAATCTAGTCCCTTATGGTTCTTTGTGGGTCTCCCTCTGCAAAACACAATACAAGTCTTTGAATGCTTGTAAGCATATGATTATTGTTTTCGTTTTGGCATGTTTTTAAATTTTATGATAGAGTCTAGACTATTAAACTATTGTGCCCTTGAAATTTCAGTTTGAAGACCCAGGTCCATAAACAAGATGATCCCCTTGGATTCATATCTTCACCATTATTGCACTGCACACTGATAATATCTAAGCTGAGACATTATGTGTCCTAAATAATTTTTCTAGCTTGAAAAGTATTTATTTATTTTGGCTTAGCCGAACTTATTTCTTGGATGGCAATCTGTACCATTATACTGTTATCTGCGGATAATATCTTAGTTGAGATCTGCCATGACTAATGATTTTTCCAGTTTGCAAAATATACTTTTCTAGTTTAACCTAAAAGGTCAATAGAGTATTAGCAGGTTAAGCTATGAGTTAGTTAACGGTTTTGAAATGTTTTGCTTTCTCCACTTTCATTGTCATTTGGAGTCTTGTTTCAGATATTGACAGGCCTGTTCTATCATTCAGAGGTGTACGATATGGAAAGGAAAATAACATTGGGATTCAGCTGTGTGCAAGTTGCGGATTATTAAATTTTGCTTGCATTTTCTATTTTCAGGATTTCATGGGAAGCTCCCAAGATAGTATGCTTTCTTTGGAGAACAGGGTACGTAGCCTTGAGAGAGTTGTAGAAGATATGGCCCGAGACTTGGCCTTTTCATCTGGAAGGCGAGGTAGCAATCATATGATGGGATACGAAGGTCCAACTAATAGGTCTTTGAACAAATACTATGGGGCACCTGATTACCCTGGGCCCAAGTTTGGCAAAGGGAATGATGGTCGGGCCTCATTTCCTGAAAGGTTTGCTCAATCTGATTTTATTCCTTTGGGAGCCAGAGGAACAAGAGAGGCCCAATGGAGGTCTTCTGAAGCTGGTTCTGATACGTGGGATGGTTATGCACATGGAACTTTTAGGAATGGTCATTTACCTGAAAGCCAAGTAAGCTCTAGGAGGGGAATGGTTGGTGCTGCAAATGATGGAAGATTTTCAAGGCAGGAGCATCAGGATGGGGAGCAAGTCATTAACAGAAGAGCTTGGGACAGGGGATCTGGGCCTGTAAGACTTGGAGAAGGTCCTTCTGCTAGAAGTGTTTGGCAGGCTTCAAAAGATGAAGAGACTCTTGCAGCAATCAGGGTAGCTGGGGAAGACGCAGGAACATCTAGAGCTTCTTCAAGAGTTTCTGTCCCTGAATTGGATGCTGAGGTGTCAGAATACAATAGTGGACAAGGGAAGGGCCCCTATTGGGGTTTATGGAACCGTGCAATGGAATGTCTACATTCTGGAGATGTTGATTCAGCATATAACGAAGTACTATTCGCTGGAGATGAGCTCTTGCTAGTGAGGTTGATGAGTAGATCAGGTCCAGTACTTGATCAGCTTTCAACTGGGACAGCAAGTGAGGCATTGCATGCTATCGGACAGTTGCTGCAGCAACAGAGATTCTTTGATTTTGGAATACATTGGATTCAACAGGTATCTTTAGTTTTGAAATGTTGCATTCAGGGGTGCAATTATGGTTTTAAATAGAAGCTAGTAGCTATTTACTACTTTTAGTTCCAATTTTTTAATGCCATCTATTCTTCCATTGCCTGTTTTGGTTTCTGAATCCACTGTAGCAGAACTACATAGACCTTTCGGCCACAAATGTGTCAGCTGATGTTAATATTTCACCCTTGCATGCATTAAACATTTATGCCAATAACATAGTTCGGACCTATACAGCAGAACAAGACTTAACCCTACAATACAAGCTTTGCTTATGGCTTTGGTAGTTAACAGAGAAACATCTCTTGTCTGACCTTAGTATTTTTGTTTTGCAAACTGGGTTAAAACTTCTTTCCCAAAAACTAAAGACCATCTAATATTGGTAGTTTTACCTTTTTGTGGAACAATGAGTACTTTTACTATTGATGCACCATTTCATGCTCTTGGGCAGTTCAGGCTTTTTTATTTTGCTTTTATGAGTTTGTTTTAGAGCATTTTAAGCTCTACTCTGGTTGATTTCTAGTACTTACATGGAGAAATTGAATCTCAATGTTTTTTGCCACATTGAAATGGATTTTCCATCATATCTTACACATCTTCAGGAAAGATAGATAAAGAGCCATATCTGAATTCATAGCATTTTTTTAAAGTGCTTCAAGAAACATCCCCCAAGTGGCTGCACTACAAAGAGTGGACTTCCTTCAGCTTAGTTGCCAGGTTTGAGGAGTATTTATTCTGCCTTAATTGCCCAGTACTTGCACCTGGTCTCATCCCTTTGAAACTCATGCTATATGGGCAGGGAAGACCCAAGCATGGAACCCTGGTGGATCACCCCTTTGAAACTCATGCTATATGGGCAGGACAGACCCAAGAGGAACCCTGGCTGATTGCTTAATGGTCTGTTGACTTTACCAGTGATCCACTGCCCTGGTGGGTAAATTCATAACAAGTTTTAATGGTCACATGCTACTGTTTTATGTATTAATGTTATATGTGCTATTCTATCCACATTAAAAAATGGTCATTATGCTGGCTGGTCATTGTTTATAGCACGCCATGCCGCCATGTTCAGATCTCTTCCGATACAACAAGCATGGAAAGGATAGTTACAATATCCTTACAATTTGTTGTTGTTGCTGTGTGTTTCTTTCAAAATACTGTTGTGCCTTGTCTGCTTATAAATGGGGCTGGGATTTATTTTTGTTGATGTTTCTGTTCACATGTTCAGATTAGCTTCAAGCATTTTGAAAGCTGAAACCCGAAGCTGTCAGCTCTTAACTTGATTTCCATATTATATGCAGCCTTCTGTGCTATTCTAGAACTTGGAGATATATTGATGACAAACTTGTCTAACTCTTCCATGTCAAACTTCAGGAAACAATTACCCCACGACCTCCTTTACAAAGGCAAATCACCATACCCCTGCACTTGTAGCTTAAAAAGTTTTCATCCTTGTCACTTGTACAATGTATATGCACTTGTAATCACACCCAGGTGCACCCATGCAACATAGTATTTAGCATTTTTAAAAATTCAATAGACAGGTATACATGATAGTGACAATTATCAAATGAATACCAAGTTAGACAATGTCATTGAACACCATAAATGACATTTTCTCCTACTCTAGGTTATAGAAAATCCTGAAGGATAGTAGCTAGGCCTTGTTTTACGTATTTACTTTTCATAAGGATCCTTGATTGGACTGCTTTGGGTTGCACAATCTGTGTCATATCTGGTTCTCTTACAGGAATAGCTGGGAAACTGATCAAGGCAGAATACTGGTCAAATCCACCTTTCTACAGGCTGGGATCTCTTGGATCTGGAAAAGAATTCCAGAATCTCTCAAGTATGATAACACCATAACAGGGATACTTAACAACTTGCAGCACGTGTCTACTTGTGTGAAAACTAAATGGGTCAATGATTTCTTTGATATTTTACTTGTGCAGTATCAGAGATGAGATCATGATAACATATGTTATTGCTAATATTAATAGCTTATGACTTTGAAAGATGTTTCTGAACAGCATTTGATTTTCTTGATCCTGACCATACATTAAATGGGTGATTTTCTGACTTTGGAAAACTGTCCTTGCTCCTTCAGGTTGTTGATATGGTTGTTGAAAGTGGTCCTGACTGCCTGGGGATTTCACTAGAAGTGAAGAAAGAGCTTCTTTTGAGTCTCCAAGAATCATCAGTCATGGAATTGCCAGAAGACTGGGAGGGTAATACAGTTGATGAACTCTTAATACAGTTAGCAAGTGCATGGTCTATTGAGCTGCCTCAGAGTGGAGCAAGCAATTAACATGAAACTTAGCACAATCAGCTGATATTTGTCTGGTGCAGGTTGTCCAGCTGCCATATATGTTTTGAATTAATCATTAAAATGAATGTATCACTGTACTTTATCACGTCTTTTGACTATCTATTCATGTTTTCAACTTAATTTTTAAAACATACAGTATATACTTGGATCCTTCTGCTGCATCCTGTATGGTACATGTATGTAATTCCTTTCGTGTATTATTTAATTTGATAATGAAAGCATTGCCATCTTATATGCTATTCTGCGCACTTGGATTTACGATGTCTCAAAACCTTCATGATACAATTTGTTGGATTCTGTTATACGTGATTTGTGATTGATACAGGCTGTAAAGCTTTTGAAATTTGCTTACCAAACAGTAACTTCATCATGTATTTGTATTTGTAGATTGACCAAAATATCTCCAGGGAGATATTTAGGTTTATGTGGAAGATTAAGTTGGAGGCACTGCACATCTAACAAACAGTATTAGATTTAGAATATATGCAAAGATCATGCTTTACCTTCATGTGAATAAAAATACGCTAGGAATATTAATTGCACTGTGAGGTGTTGTTTTATTGAGATATTGATTCCAATTATCAAGTCTAGTTTCTATCTACTTCTAGTATGCTCATTTAAATATGGATCCACTTTTGCTTTCGAAAGAGTAAGGAAGACCAGAAAAAGAGACGTCAATGGTTGTACTGAATTTTGGTCTTCCCTAAATTTTTATTCATTTACAGCCAACATGGAAGTTTGGCTATATTATTAAGGCATACTCAAATTAGGTTAGAAGACAAAAAGCTTTGCCTATGTGTTGGAAACCTAATCCATTAGGAGTATGATTCTTTACTTGAGTAGGAATATGAAAAGTTTCAATTGAATAGAAATAGTCATCGAGAGTCCAAGAGACCTCTTGGAAGATGAATTCACAAGTCATGGATCATGCATTTATATGGGTATCATATCAATGAAATGCATCTCATGCTGATCTCCATTTTGGTGTGTTCTAACAGTGGTATCAAAGCCACGGGTTTGTGGCTTTCCTCAACCTAGGCACTCCTCATGCAGCCTGGGAAATATTCATGGGTACTTCGCATGAATCTCCTCTACATGATTTCTAAATGGATCTTGGCTCAACATCTATCAAATTTTATCTACATGGTATTTGCTTGCAACAGTCTCACTGCATGCTTATCTTTCATGTGTGATTTGCTCTAAGATTCATGATCTGTCATTTCCCTCTTCTTCTCTTGTCGTCTTCACGTCCCTTGACTTGACTTTAGGAGAACAAGCTCTCTTTCACGTCTCCACTGACTAGATGTAGCATTTTAGACCTTTCTCCTTTTGTTGCTTGTGAATTCGCTTCCATAGAAGGGGTTTGCATAGAAGTGCGCTAGAATTTCAAGCCCTAGGTGACTAATGTCCTTGTGATGTCAATCAAACAAGTATATGATGAATTAATGGTGAAATTAAATTCACATACACATAGGTAATTACTCCTCCAAACCAGTGTTTCATTCATTCGAAAAAACTTACTAGGGAAGGTCCTTCACATGCTACCCAAAAAAACAAGCACAGATACAAAAAATGCCTTGAACCAAGCTTGTACAACTTGCTGAAAAACCTAAAAACAACAGAAAATTGCTGTATGACCTGCAAGATAACATGTATGGTCTTTTCTTATTACTGTACGAACCTGGTTGTATGATTGTACAACCTTTTGTATGACTATACATAATTGTACAGATGACTATCTCGTACTATGTGTTTCGTAAGAACGGCTCTTCCTTGGCTACCTGTTCTCTCTATCTGTCTCTCTTGCTGGACTGCTAAAGTGTGTGCGTAAAACCTCTTACCTTGCCCTGTCTTTATAATTTTAGTGGAGAATCTATTTTTAAGATTACTCCGAGTACAGTCTTAGAGTCAACTGATAAAAATAAGACTTTCACTTTTTTACTAAAGTGAATTACAATTTTTTTTTTCTTTCCAAAAATAGGATTACTTTTTGAAAATATATTTTCTAAACTATCTGGAACTACTTGCATTTTCACTCTGAACATAAGCAAAAGTTCTTATCTGAGTTATAATTATTCTCAATACCTTCTCAGTAAGGAATGAATTATGCACCAATCCAAGTTTATATATGAAAACATCAAACTTCTCTTTTGCCAAGGACTTTGGTTAGAACTTAGAACACTAATGAATTGCTGATTTGTGGGAATCTACTGGAGATTCACTGCTTTTGGCTAAATCTTGTCTAGTATGAAGTGATTTCTACTATTGCTGAGCTAAGTGCCATATAAATCTGCTTCTTGCTGAACTAGGATACCATTGTTGATCCCAAGCTATAGCAATGCCTTGGAGTGCTTTTCTTGTCTGTTGCACTGCCTGCCACTTCACCATCTCCAAGATCTCTTAGGCCATGTTCCTTTGTGCCCCTTATGTCTGAGTGAACCATTGAGATCTCCTGACAGAAATAGAAGGGGTTCCTGTCTCCCCCTCTTCACCTAAAGGCTACCGTACTACATTGGAAATCATTGGTGACCCCAACTTAACTTTCAAAACTTCTTGCTCATCCTCTACCACTAGGTCTAGAATCTCTTTAGACCTATTCTCACTGCTTGTGAAAACAGTCTTGGCATGCTTGCTAAGTGTGCACCCTTTGCATGCACCATGCCGTTCAACACTGAACTTTGAAAGACCTATGACTATCTCCCTCAGAATAGGCAACACCCTGTGATGCAAGTGCCCCGACCTCTTGTGCCACAACGTGCCCAAGCTGTCAATGTTATGCATCAAGGCTTGCCTAGGTTCACCTTGCAACTTGTACAAATTACTTTCTCAAACCACTACCTAAGTTGTATCTAGGCTAGAATCCTTTGGTTTAATGGAGACTTTCTGGCTCTTGAAATCCACTGCAAAGCCCTAATCTTCCATGACTGAAACTTCCTGAGACATTGTCAAAATCTAAAGAGTGACATCACTTGAGCTGGAAGGGAATGCTATTGATTTCTGCTACTGCATACTTAGCATCATCACCAAGCTTAACCTGTTCTTTTGAGTCTTGCATCTTTACACTAGGAAACAATTGCCAGGTTGATGTTATATATCGAGAGCCATATACCACACATCCCTTGGAATTGAGCCTATAGAAAAGCAAACTTGTTCATTTGAGTTTTTGCAAAGATTGCTACATGCTTTTGTTGCTTCCTTTTACCCTTTTTCTCTAGACACCATGATGCATAATGACCATGCTTATGATAAACAAATCAGTTGATTTTACTGAAGTCTTTCTTTGACTGTGAGGTTTGACTTTTCACTCTTTCCCTTACCCTTGCTGGGTCTTGTAGTAGCTACAACAAGCTTAATGTGTTTTTGCCAAGAGCCAAATTTTAGGGTCCCCTCTTTCAAAATCTTAAACATATGATATAGCCCTTAAAGATATTCTTCACACCTTTAAGCCGCTTGGATGGAAAGGATCTTTAACTTAGAAAATGTGAAAGAATGAATGGTGCATCGCATCCTCGTAGTATAGTGCATCGCATCCTTGAAGTATGGTGCATCACAACATTAAAGTATTATTGCAACCCTGCAATGCAGTTCAATGTCACAGATCCTTTTGTGACAACACAATAAATGCGACCCACATGTTGAAAATCTATATAAACTCCTCCCCCCCTCCCCCCTACATTCATTTTTATTGTGTAAATTATCACAAATCTCCTGTTGTCTTGCGACGCCAAGATTCGTAACGTCCACACCACGTGCAAGGTATGTACAGTGCACGACTCTTGCATTCATTTTTTTGTCAGTAAGCCTAGCATTACGCTATTTTCTCGCGCTCATTCCTTTGATTGACTCTTTGCCTCTTATGTGTGTGTGTGTGTGTGTGTGTGAATGCGATCCAATACTACTCATCCCTTCTGATACTTAGTTTCCTTTTCAAATCCATGGCCATCATATCACAATTTCTTATTTTATTTCTACGCCTCTGCCTTGCATAGTGCACGACGCATCACATTTCCACTGGTTATCACATCGCAAATCTATTATGTAGGCTACCTTATTTTGTGCCACGACACAACTTTCTTGCGCATCATGCGATAGTAGTTTGCGATGCGCTACATCGCATACCACAACCCACACCACGTCGCATCACAAATCTGTTTTGCAGTCTAGATTTTAATTTTGTGCCATTACGCAAACTCCTTGATTAGCTTGCCATAATGACATGCGACATGATGCATAACTATATCACATTACTAAGCCTCATCGTGTTGCATCCTCACTCTAAAGCCCAACTTCCTTTCTTTCGCCATAATGCATTCCACAGTCTCAATCTACACTAATTTATCGCGCTACACACCAAATTACTCTGCTGTTTTCTAATTTATCTATCATAATGAATATCTTTGATCTTTAAAGTTAAATATATTTTCCATATCTAAGCATATCCTCATATGAAGTTATGGTTCCTCCGAAAAGAAGATTTGGGAAAGAAATTGTGGAGGAAGGATCAGAAGAAAGACCTGTTGCTTCGATGCCTACTTATGTTGACATAGGTTGCTTTATTGTTAATTCTATGTCTATCAATTGGTCTTAGATATATCACCTATTCGCAGGGAGAGAATACCCCGATGGAGAATTCACAAGGAGAGAATACCTCGATGGAGAAGAAGATATCGGTGTCTATCAAAATGTAAGAAGGTCATGGTTACACAAATTAGCATCTCATTCAATAGTCTTTCCATGTGGGAAACTATTGAATGGATCATCAAATGCATTGACATCAGGAACATGACTATCAAAGACAATCATGGCAACAACATCACTGCATTCACGTACCCTCGAATAACTTAACACTGTAAACTGCCTAAACATCAAGTGGCTCTCTCAGTGGGCTAGTATCACAAGTGCAGTCTGAGCAACAAAGATATTTTAAAGAGTTGGTGGCAGGACCCCAATAAATTCAGGAGCAAGGCCAACAAAATATATAAAACAAAGCTACTTAGGAAAGCTTATCAACTGGTTGTAGCTATGTGCTGCAGACTTTATGACAAGGCCATTGTAGAGTTCTTCGAGGAAAGTTGGGTGCCACTCGTGTATGCATGCACCCACGAAGAAGTTATATTCAATTGGGTCAAAATCATTTCAACATCCATCCAAACTAGGGTGACAGGGGCCCAAAATTCAGCAAATGGAAAGCAACTAGAGTTCTATATGGCTTCTCATTTACTTAACTTTGTATGCGCCATATGTGACTTCAACATGATGGGGTGGAATTAGAATCTTGCCCCCAACATTCAACCAGTGCATATCTATTGCAAAGAGTTGTGGGAAAGTCAACACGTAGCATCATACGTGAGAATAGTCGAAGACTTTATTTCATCGCTCTTTTACACTATTCGACCATGATTCATCTTGTATGTCAGATCGTGCTAAAGCAACATTACAAGAATTAGTCGACTAGTTTTCTCCACTAGATTCTACATACATAATAGTTTTTGGGTAATGAAAATCTCCACATCAACACTTGTTGTTCGTCAATTGACAAGATAATTCTACAGGAGGTTGCATATCAGGTAACCACGAGAGTTGGAGGTATGTTAGCGCGAATAAAGAAAGAATCGTGGCCTACATACCCATTTTATGCTGAGGCATGTACTAAGGAATTTCAAAGAGGTACAAGTTGAAGCAGCAGATCTATAGCGTTTCAAGTTTGGAGAGTTGGACTTTCAAAGATATGACTCAAGAGGTGTAGTCGCAACCCATTTCTCCCAATGCAAGCACAGGTGGACTTATTTGTCACAAATCAATGAAGAGAAGGAAAAAATAAATCACTGCTATAAAGCTGTAGAAGCCCTGGGAAACACGAATGGCTCCGAACTCATGAACGGTTGTGAACCCGTAATAGGAGAAACTTCCAAAGGGAAGGAGGCAAAAGATAAGAAAGCTACTCAAAAAGGAGAGAGAGGAAATGAAGTAGCTTAAAAGAAAAAGGAAAATAAACTAAAAGAAGACTTGCGGTTCAAGAAAGAGAGGGAGAAGAAAGAGAAGGCAAAAGTAGAACATAAAGCAAGAGAAGAAAGAGAATGGTCACGAAAGGAAGAAGAGAAGAAGAAACAAGAGGAAGAACTGCTCAAAAGAGAGAGCTAAGAAAAACAAGCACAAGAGGAGGCAAGGCTAATGGAGTAATAAGAAAAAGAAACTCAGGATGTAGGTAATGATGGCTTGTTCAACATGGATATTGACCCATCAGCGTCGGTTTCAATGCCATTAATAGGAGGTCATTTACCACTTGGAGAAATGGGCATCACTATAGGTGATGAAAATCAAGTGATGAACTTAGTAAGCTTTTATTTCGTCAAAAATTCCAATCAGATTGTCCAAGAGAGGAGATATCTAGCTCGGGAATCAACAAAGCTTATCTCGTTAACCACATAAAGGAACATAGTGTCCAACACCCTAGACAATCTGCTGGCCATAGCCTCAACAGGTACAACCTTTTCCTCAACCAGAGAAAAGAACGTAGAACATTTAATGGAAAAGGTTAAGGAATAAGACAAGAGCTTGAAAAAGGCACACCAAGAAATTGAAAGGTTGCACAAGGAAAATCAAGCTTTATTGGCCTCAAGCTCTTGCGACAAATATGATCAAAACGCAACGTTGGAAGCAAATAAATCATTAGAGGACATTGTGAAGCAGCTATACCAACAACTTAGGACACTCCAAAAGATGGTTGCCATGCTCATATCAGTTCATGCAGTTAAGGCAAAATGTGTGCAACTAAAAGACACCTTAGCGACCATCAATATAATGCATGACTGGAGTACAAAACACCTGACTTTATCTGAGACTTTGCTAAGGAAAGATGAATTGGGTAGAGAGAGATAGATCAGAGGTCAGACTTGCCATCCGAGGTCAAGAAAAACTCGAGAAAGATGTGATGAAAACTTTGGGCACTTATGAGCAACACAACAACATGATGGAGAGGCTAATCAAAGCCCACAAATTAGTCTCCATCGAAGCACAAAGAGAAGTGCGACTGAGACAAGAAATTGAGTGTGAAATACAAGAGATGATGCATGCACAACAATTGGCTATCACATAAAAGGATACAACGCTGACCAAAGAAGAATTAGAACAACGCATGGTGGCGCACACAAGGCTACACACAATGCTTACTTCATTATTCCACATAATCCAGGATGATTTGAAGATAATAGTGCCTAACACCTTAGAATATGAAGTCACTAATGAGGGGCTAATTTCAATAAAGGTTTTGCCTATTGCAGTGGACTACATGGCTTGGCATGCCCATATGACCCAATGGTTATGAGTTCAAGTCCAAGACTTGTCTATTTTGAACATAGTTAAAATGAGAAAACTATCTAGTACCTTTTTTTTGAGGTTGAAAAAATTCCCCTGATTTTGAAAATTGAAGATTCCAAATATATCTTTTTTTGGAGCATATTTTTGACACTTTAAATTTTCTTGTGTATCAAATATGATTTTTTTGTTTTTTGTTTTTGTTTAAATGTTAGTGATTTTCATGCTGATTTTAAATAGTGTTGTTGGAGCATCAATACATTTTCTTTTAAAGAGTTTATTTTTGAGACTGAATTTTTTTTATCTTGATTTTGAAAAGTGTTGATGTAACATCAACTCTTTTTGTTTAGAGGGCTTATTTTTTACACTTTAAATTTTCTAACGTGTTAAGTATTGATAGTTTTTTTTAAATGTTTGTAGTTTTCATGTTGGTAATAAAACATAAAAAAAATTAAAAAACATGACAAACAAAATTCCAAAAAAAGAAAAAATATAATTTAAAGAAAAAAATGAAAATTAACTCCAAAAGAAAAAACAATCACATAACAAATTTTTTAAGTTAAATAAAATAAAATAAAACCACAAAAAAACCTAAACAAAATTGTAATTTTGTTTAAATATCTAAATTAAAAAAAAGTAAATTAAAAAACTAAAAAAAATTCATAAAATTTTAAAACTAAATAAATAAAATAAAAAAAAAAATCAAAAACAAAACAAAGTAAAAATAAAAAAAATAAAAAAAACCTTCTAGCAAGGGTGAGAGAATTGGCTTTGCGGCCCCTGGGCGGGGTTGGCCGTTGATGCGGGCAACCACGCCCAAGAATGGCTTTAATTTTCTTTTAATTTAATTAATTAATTATATTATTATTATTTTTTATTTATTTTTAGTTATGTACTTTTAATTTATTTTTTATAATTAAAAAAATGTTTTTGTTTTTAGTTATTTATGTGATATTTTTGTCATGTTTTATTTTTTTTTAATGCTTTATTTTTTTTTTTATATTTGTTTTTTGTTTTTTTGTTTTTGTTTTTTTTCACATAAGAAAATCTAGGCAGATCAACCCCGAAGGGAATCAAATCCTGTCGTCTAACCCCAAGGGTTTTATTTCTTGTTATTTTTTTTTAAAAAGTTGTGTTTTTTTCTAGATTTGAATTTTTGTTGTCTTTTGTATTATTTTTTTGTTTTTTGTTTTTACCTTTTTTTATTTTTTTACAATATTTGATTTTTTGTTTTCTTTGTACTATTTTTTTGTGTTTTTTTTAGTTTGTTGTGTGTGTGTTTTTTTTTTTTTCAATATTTGAATTTTTTTAGTTGTTTTTTTTGGTATTATTATTATTAATTTTTTTTTTTTCAAAGAAAAAAATCGAACTTTTTATAACAAAATAAAAAGTTACATAAGCATTCATTTTGCTATATGATTCGCAAATCATAGAGCTCAACAGGATGAGACTATCAATCTTGTCCAAAAAACATGAAGGAAGAAAATCCACTGATCTGAAGCACGAGGCTCCTCATAACGAGGAAAACAACCCTTTTTCCCAGCTCAAAACAATGAATAACAGTTTTACTATAATATCGAAATGTATCCAAAAAGAAATTAGTTGTTTACACTTCCCGGGTCTCCTCAGAGAGGAAAACAACCCAAACAAGAAGGAAACAAACCAAAACAGTGGTATGAAAAATAAGCAAAAACATAAACTATGTCATGTGAGATAAAAACATAAAGACACATTTGAAAAAACAGTCTGTTTTATAGGCCAGAAAGGCCATAAGAAAACGCTGGCTATGTATATGGTGGCTGATCCGACACACGGATCTCTCCCTGGTCCTCATCCGCTATCCTCCAATTGCCCAAATCTTGTTGTAGACCCTCTTTAGAAAGCCTGTCTGCTGCATCATTGCGATCCCTGTAGATGTGGCAAAGAGAAAAAACATTAAAGGAGTACTTTAAATGTTTTGTCTCTTCTAATAATGGTAATAAAATGTAATTTTGACATCTGCTCTCTCCATTGAGCCATTTTATAACATTCATTGTCCCCGAAGATCTGAACCGTGGAAATGTTAAAGTGAATAAGCCAACATAAAAGAAATTTAAGGGCTGACAACTCTGCAAAATTGTTTGATCCAGTTCCCAATCCCACTGAGGCTTTAAGAAATCTATTTTGATTTATGTGTATTACCAGCCCTGCTCCCGCTCTATTGTTTTGGGAAGCCCCATCAAAATATGCCGATGGTATTCCTTCCTTGATGTGTTCCACTCTGGATTGTCTGGGAGTGTTTTCTTTAACAATGTCGAGTATATTGGTGTATATTGAAGTACATTGTATTGCAATGGGCTCATAAGGGGTGTGCTTATCCAAAAAGATGCACTTGTTCCTAGCTATCCAAATGCCCCATGCTACGATAAGAGGTAGATTTTGCAGGTTCCCTTTCGGGTAAAGCTACCACCATTTTTGCCAAACTTCTGGGAAGAATTCCCCTTCCCAGACTACATTCTTTTGGATCAGTGTCCCTACCTCCAACCACACCTTTTTAACAATCGAGCAGTCTATAAATAGGTGCCTTAGTGATTCAGATTCATTTTCACATAGAGGGCATCTCCCAGGTCCTGACTTATATCTGGCTTGTAGAATGTCCCATGTTGGTACCTTTCTCTTGAGAATGTACCAGAAGAAAAGTCTAGATTTTGTAGGACTTTTTAGCTTCCACAAGTGTTTGGCCCACCAATCTGGGTTCCCCCATCCTTTCTTCAACATAAGGAACTTGTATCCATATTTTGGAGAATACGATCCGGAGTCTGCATGAGCCCACACCAACTGATCCGGTCTCTCTCTTAGCCTCACATTTGATCTGGAAAACTCTTGGATAAAAACATTCCATTCTTCCCACCATTGAGGCATCAACTCCAAATCCCTCCCTGATAGCCATGCTTGTCTCCAAATAGTGGAGTGACCTTGTTTCTTAATCTGATTGAGGAAGTGAATACCTTTAGAGTCGAGTTGCATAATGAGGTCCAGGGATAGTGCAAAGTTTTCATTACAACCTACCCATGGGTCCTTCCCTATCCAGATGCTCTCCCCATTCCCTACCTGCCAGGACAGACCTTGCTCGATGATCTTGAAAGCGTCTATGGTAGCCTTCCAAACAACAGATACATTCCCTTTTTTCTTAATTGGATTTCTTATCCAATCTTCTAATGGGACAGGGTCTATATATTTCCTCTTGACCACCATTGTCCACAAGTTCTCCATCTTAATAATCCTCTATCCCAATTTGGCTTCTAATGAAGGCCCGAAAGCTGTGAGGTCTTTAATTCCCCAGTCTCCCCATCCCTTTGGCTTTGCCACCTTCTCCCATACTACCCAAGGTAGGACCGATTCCTCCTTAGACCCCGCCCATAGAAATCTGCTGCGAATCCTTCTTATTTTCTCTAGAATGCCTTTCGGAACCCATGTCAAAGCTGCCCAATAAACCGGAATTGCTAGAATGACAGATTTGATAAGGGTCAACCTTCCCGCCCTTGAAAGCCATTGGAACTCCAATGTGTAATCCTGGCTTCTAATTTTGCTATTAGCCAATACCAGTCCTATTTTCTATAGGCATTTGGTTTCAGCGAGAAACCCAAATATTTAAATGGGTCATCAAGTTTATGTACTTCAAAAGGCAAAACTTCTGAAATTTGGCTTATTTCTTGCCTATTAAAACCTTCCAGGATCAACTGAGATTTCCTTTGGTTCACTTGCATTCCCGTGGCCTTCATAAACAGCGCTAATATCCTCTGGAATTCCTTTATTTCATTAATATTCTCGTTACTGAAGAGCAATATGTCATCTACAAATAATAGATGAGATATAAACAAGTTTACCGCCACTTCCAGACCTCTTATAGCTCCTTCCCTTTTTGCCTTCTGTACTAATTGGCTCAGATCTTCAGCTACCAGAAGGAAGAGCAGAGGCGAAAGGGCGCATCGTTGTCTTAATCCCCTTTGCCCTTTGAAAAAAGAAGCAGCAACTCCATTTATCATTACCACGAAACTGACACTTGTAATACATCCCATGATCGAGTTAATGAAATCAACTTTGAAACCTAGATGACTTAGTAACATTCGGATATAGATCCAACTTATTCTATCATAGGCTTTGGATAGGTCAATTTTTATGACTGCCCCTTTCCCCTTCTTCTGTTTGACACTGTGAATTGTTTCCTGAGTGACCCCAATAGCCTCGTGGATCTGTCTACCATCTAAGAACCCAAACTGTTCTTTTGATATGCATCTTGACAAGATTGGTTTTAACAGGACCATTATCACTTTTGCAATTATTTTGTAAATGCAATTACATAAAGAGATTGGGCGAAAGTCTTCAAAAGAGTCTGGATCTTTTTTTTTTTGTAATTAGGGCTATGAATGTTGAATTAAAAGGGGGGTAGATAGCACCTTTCCTCCTGGATTCTTCGACCACATCCGTCACTTCCTATCCAATTTGATCGAAGAAATGTTGGAATAGTTCAATTGTCCACCCATTTGGACCTAGGCTCTTGTCCTTTGCCATTGATTTGATGATGCTCTCTACTTCCTCTTTGTGACTTCTCCCATTAGATCCACCGCTTCTTCCTCATCCACATAGCAGGGAAAACTTTGGGTTGTCCTGATAATCTTTGCCAATGAAGCTTCCGCTTGTCCTGTGAAAAGCTTTTGAAAATGACTTCTCCCCATATGTGATAGAGTTTCAAAAGAATTTGCTTCTTTGCCTTCTTCATCCTTCAGTTTCCAGATAGTGGTTGAGTTCTTCCTTCCTCGAGCATAATTTTGGAAGAATTTAGTGTTTTCATCTCCTTCCTTTAGCCAAATGGCTCTACTTTTCAGTCTCCATTCTTCCTCTCTTGCTAGAAGGATTTTACTTCGTTGGCCTTCCAACAACAAAATTCTATCCTTTTTCTCTTGGGTTTCATAGCCATCTGATTCAGGAGTTTCCAAGTCTTGGAGTTCCAGACCAATTTTGCTTAATTCTTCATCCTGTTTTGTTTCTTAGCCTTCAACCACTCCTCTGTTGCTTTTTTCAGCCACTTGAGGTTTTCCATGAATAGGAAGCCTTTTTCTTCTAGATCATTGATTCTTGTTGGTCTCTAGGTTTCACTGAAAAGCTTGTTAAAAGAGTCCTCCTGCAGCCATGAAGGATTGAATTTAAATGGGGCTGCCGACTTTTTAGGAGGCTTGGATAGTTCAAGGAGAATTGGAAGGTGATCCGAGTTCCCTCCCTCTCCTACCCATTGATAGAAAGTTGGAATCTTTGATGTGACCTCTTCACACAGTAGGAAACGATCCAATCTTTTTGCTATTCTGGATTCCCCTGTTCTTCGATTCCTCCAGGTGGGCCTTACTTTCAACAAGTTAATATCCATCAAATTGTGTGCGCTAAGAAAATTGTAGGAAAAGTTTAATAAAGAGTCTTCTCTAGCTGATGGGCCCAAAATTTCAGCGGTTCCAATTGAGAAATTGAGATCTCCACCTACCACCGGATTTGGATTCCTCATCACAGATTTGGAAAGTAAAGAATTCCAGAATAAAGCTCTCCCATGACACGGTCCCTAAATATTGACTATCAACAGGGGGAAACCTAGCTTTGAGGATAGGACTTCCATCCCCATTGCATGATCCATCCCCCAAGAATTTTTCAGTGTAAATTTCCCTTCCTTGAAGCCCATGGCTAGACCTCTAGAGTGTCCTATGGAATCCATTGCCTGAAAATTCCACCCTGGGAGAAGAGTTGATAGCAATTTTGTGACTTCTTCACCCCTGCCCAAAGTTTCCTGCAATAGAAGGATATCCAGATTGTATCGATGGGTAACCTCTTTGAGAGCCAATTTTTTAGGTTTACTGGCTAAACCCCTACAGTTCTAGGAGAGAAATATCATTTATCAACCTCCACACAGGGCTTCGCTGCTCTAAGCATCCCAGAAATTGACATTTGTTTCCCATCGGCTATATCTATCCTAGCTCGAACTCGAGCTTTTGACAAATCTGTTTTCCTACCTCTCGCTTTCCTCTTATTACTCAGAGAAAGGTCCATTCCCAAACCCCCCACAGCCCCCCAAGGTGGCAGTTTTCTCTCACGAGATCGAAGGTTATAAGGGTTTAAATCAGGGAGAGGACCTCCCCTCACTCCCTCCTCTTCGCCCAGGGCCACCTCACGGTTCAGGTCTAGCTTGGGTATAGAAGTTATGATGCTATCCACATGTGTATAATCAAAACTAGATATAGGAAAAGTAATATTTTGAGCACAAGAATTAAAACTAACATCTTTTACAGTTAAAGATGGAGAATGAGAGGGAGTGCTTGAGTCCAGTGTCATACCCTTTAAGTCTTCTGAGCAGGGAGCTACATGTGCTTCTGTGATAGCCTAGTCCCGCTCCTCTTGTTCTTGTCACTATGTAGGGAGGAAATCAGGTAAGGGGTCCTCTTGCAGGTTTGCGTCCTTGACTTTATCCTCCTGAGGCCTATCAATTTCCATATGATCCATCCCTAGTTCTTTCTTAGTTTGCAGAGTCCTTGACTTCTCCATCCCGGTTGCTTCACCTTCGGCCTTCCTTTGTTTCCACCTTCGCCGATACCCCAGAGGACAGTCTTTTGCCAGGTGTCCATAAACATGACACCTGTGGCATCGAAATGGTAGATGTTTGTAATCCAGAGGTTGAACATAGTTGAACTCTTTGTAATGAATCTTGATATCTTACACTAATCCTTCCCTTGGGTTCAGTCTTACCAGTGTCTGAGCAATCGCCTTGTCCTTTGTCTGAATGAAAGACATGTCTGTTTACAAGTAAGTGCCACTATGGTTCCCAATTGATTTGAAGAACTATTCCACCCACAAGAATGGTGGTAACCTAGGCACACGTACCCAAATAGGAATATCCTCCACCTTCTCTCTCTACGCATTGAACAAAGGATTCCATCGTTTGAACAGTACTGAGTGGTTGCCAAAAGCCCAATTTCTTTCCAAGACCCAACCCGCCACCTCTTTCTTCTCAAACTTCACCATAAACCATCCTTTTTCCAAAGATGTTACTTGAAATCCATTATTGAGTGCCGATTGCCATTTCTGCATGGCCCAATTCTGTATAAACTGGGCTAAGTGTTTCTTCCCCCTTGCCCTTCCCACCAGGGTAAGCTCTGCCACTTCAATGGATTCATCAATCTGGACATCCATACCCAATACTAGGTTTGCGACGCTCTCTTTCTTCTTGATTATTTTATGCTTTTTCCTCTTTTCCCCCGTCTGCCTCTTGGCTGGACCTTCCTCCCTGTTCTGTGCAGCTGTTGCAACATTTGCTAACCCTCCTGCGGCATACCTGTATTCTTCCTTGTGATGGTGATAGGGTTCCCTGCTTCCTCCCTTATCACTGTTGACCCACTTCCAAACCCTTCTACTAGGCCTTCTGAAACCCCCAATCCTCCTTCCTTCCCCTTATGACCAGATCCTCTTTCATTGTCTGTGACCTCCTTCCTTGGGGCCGAACCCCTTCCAAGCCCTGATTCCTCCTTCCAAGATACTGTCCTGGGGTTTTCAGACCCCGAAAATTTTGTTCCTTTCATGCAGCCGACGACTGATCCACCTCTGCATGTCCTAAATCTGCCTTTAGCCCAAAACCTGGGCCACTTCCCTCCAATTTCCTTAACCCAAAACTGAAGAGTATATCCTCAAGCCCCCCAGATAAAAAATGATTAAGCGGGAGAGGGATCTCTGTACTTACTTGGGGGTTTGGCGGATCTTCCGCTTTCTTAACCGCTGCCGACTGGAATCTTGTCTCCTGGAACGGAGAAACTGCTGAAACTTCCTGGCCACTTAGTAAAGCCAGCCTTAAGCTCTCCTCTAGCAATTCTAACGATTTCTGTTGGTTCCAGGTCACCTCTGAGCCTGTTTTTTCTTTCCCAATGCGTCCCGTTGGCCGTATTGTTTTTTTTTGATCAATATTTAAATTTTTGTTTTCTTTTGTATTATTTTGTGTGTGTGTGTGTGTTTTTTATTGTTTTTTTTTCAATATTTTAATTTATTATTATTATTATTTATTTTAGTTTTTATTTTTATTTTATTTGTTTTCTGCAGGGTCTATGTCGATGCTCGTCTAGCAACCTGATCCCATTATGTGCAATTTGATAGTTGATTTTAAAAATTTCATTATAATGAATAGAGTCTGCCCCCACAATGTGTCAATTTCATAGTTGGTCTTTAAGTTTTCATTACAACGAGTCGAGTTCACCTACACCGCGTGTCAATTTGATGGTTGAATTTTTAATTTTTTTATTGCAATGTATTAAGTTGTCTTAGACTAAGTTCTTAAAATCGCTATATATTTAGCATTTAAAGAATAAATTACTCTTGGTATAATAACTCTTTCATTCAGGTGTTCATTTTTAAAGTTTTTTGTCATATATATTTTTTTTCCATAATGTCATGCTTGAAATATTTTGAAAACTTTTGAGATTTTTTTGTAGTCATAATTTTTGGTTTTAATTGCATGGTTGAAAAATTGTCAAGATTTTAATGTTTTTATAAGTAAATCAAGTCGATTCATAAAAAATGCCCAACAGCCAAAAGCGGTGTGATGAAATCTGCTTACCGCTCCCCCCGTCATTAACTCCCCACCATGATACTTGCGTAATGACCGTCATATTTTCATCCACTAAGATTCTACACTTTTCGCGTCCTTTACTGTTTGGCCCTTAACACCTCGGAAGCACACGATATGGGTGGATTTTTCCTACCACACATCGAGCCCTCAGGTACATTGCGTCCGATTAAGAAAAAACCGCCCAACAACCATAAGCGGTGCGATGAAAACCGCAAGCTGCTCCCCGCTTCATTAACACCCCACTATGTTCCAAGTGCGATAACCATCAGATCTTTGTCTGCCCAGATCCAATGCTTTTGCGTCCCTCACTGTCCGGCCCTTAACACCTATGCAACACACGAAAATGGTGGTTTTTCCCAGCCACGCGTCAGTCCCTCAGGCACATCGCATCCAAATGAGGAATACTGCCTAGCCTCCATAAGCTGTGCGATAAGACCGCTTACCACTCCACGTGTCATAAAAGCAACCGTTCTCTGTTTGAATTCTGTTCTATGCCATGTTTAATCACCATACCTTCGATGGTCCATGCAATAAACCATTTACCTGTCTACTCCACTCGGGGATAAACCATCCCACGATTCGATTACCTGTGCCAAAGCCTTGAATCTGCATAATTCTTCTGCCCTCAAAATGTAATTGGACAAAATCATTGGGACTAAGGACCACTGCCTTGTCTAACCTGTCCTTTTACCGCTCACCTGTTCTGTTAAGGAATTGGGTGCATTTCAACTTCTTCTTCGTTCTTTGCCAACATTCCTTGAGCTAGAAGACACCCTTTGTTAGCCATTATGTCAGCTTCCTTGTTAAGAGTTCTCAGGGCATGGCAGAATGACCAGGAAGTGAAAATTTGAGTAATATTTCTTATTCTTTCAAGGTCCTTGTTTAGAGTAGAGTTATTGAGTTGGTCACCAGTATTAAGGACTTTTATTAGGATTTCGGAGTCATCGAAGATTTGAAGATTTTCCACTCTATTCCTCTAAGCCAGCTGACACGCTTTGAGTAATTCGAGAATCTCGATCTGGTTATTAGTGCTTTGTCCTAGACCCCAACTGAACCTGTTCTTTTTGTGCTCATTTGTGGAGTAAATTTTTCCTCCTGCCCTTGATGTCCCCGGGTTTCCTTTGGAGGCTCCATCGAAGAATATCGTGACTTTTCCCTGATTTTTCCCCCAGTTTTTAAAGTCCTCAAAATTCCGAAGCCGCCACTTGGATTAAGGCTAGGTAGGGAGATGTTCTTTTTGATGCTGGTCTATCTCAGGGATTCACTTATCCAGCTAAGTTCTTCAGGTAGTAGGTATTTTTCATGCTTATAAGGTCTGTTTTCAAAAGTTTCCAGCAATAGAGCTTTGGCCTTGACTGACACTAAGTTGGTGGATTGAAGTTTATTTTTAAAGATAGCTTCTTTCCTAGCCAACCAGATTCCCCAGCAGATATATTTTGGGATTGCATTCCAAATTTTAGACCATGTAGATTTGCTTTTCAGAGTGTGTGGATATCATTCTTTCCATGTTGCAAAGAGACTAACAGCGGATGTCTGCTCAGGGATTTGGGCGTTGAGCCCCATCATTGCTTGAAACCAGACTTCTTGAGAGAAGGGGTAGTCTATGAATAATTGTTCGATCATTTCCTGAGCCTTGCACAAGAGAGGGAATTTTTGGGGTTCAATGGTTCCTCTTTTCTCTAAATTATCTCAAGTGAGAGTCCTTTTATGCATGAGAGTCCAACAAAAGAAGTTGATTATTGGGAGTCCAAATGGGTCCCAAACATGCTGCCAAAGCTTTGTAGTGTGGATTTGATGATGTTGTTCTTGTAGAGATGCAAAACCCAACCTTGCTGAGTAAGCTCCTGTCTTCCCCCAACCCCACTTTCCTTCGACTAGAGATGCACAGGAGCCAAACCATTGAGTTTAGCAAGTAATTGATGGAGTTGAGTGAGCATCCAGTCAGGGGGACGTTGGAGGGCCCAATTACTCCAGTTTCCTGCTGTATCCCAAGTGCAGATGTCAGCAAGATTATGGATACATTTTTGAATGAGCCAGTTGTGCAGGTTTGCGATTTCCGGTGCCAGATTTAGGGGTTGGAGGCCCCTGATCTTGTCATCCCACAATCTAATTCTTTTCCCGTTTCCTGGTATTCTATAGAGTTGTTCTTTGAAAAACTTCCAGCCTTGGTTGCATAGCTTCCACATTGTGGTTCCTTTGTGGGAGGCTCCTTCTTCCATATTCCTCATTGAGAGTCTGTGCATATATTTTGCCAACCTAGGATCTTTTACTTGTAGTCCACCTTCAGATATTGGCCTTTTCACTATGTCCTAGTTTACTATATGAAATTTGTTTTGGTTCCCCTTTCCTCCTTGCCATAGAAATTTTCGAATTAGCTTTGCTAGCTCTTTGGTGATCATTTTTGGAGCTAAAAGGAACGAGGCCTGGTATATAGGAAGGGATGAGAGAATTGACTTGACCAGAGTGAGCTTCCCTACTGTGGTGAGCCACTGTCTGCCCCATGAAGTCATTTTAGCCTTAATTTTGCTGATAATTTCCATCCAATGAGGGGCCTTGCTGGTACCCAAGGTTAAAGGTAGGCCAAGGTACTTGAATTTTTCCCAGGAGACATAGCTGGTGAAGCCCAGGGCTTGGGTAACCCTAAGTATGGTTTGCTGGTCTACCGCTCAACCGTACACTGCACTTTTCCTCTTACTGACCATTGCTTTAGAGACTCTGCAGAAGCTTTGGATTACTCCATTGAGGGCTCTTGCTATTTTAATGGAGGCTTCCCCCATAAGGATGGAGTCATCGGTGGACAAGGCATGATTGATTGGGGTTGTTCTAGTTATGGCCTTGATGCTAGGAAGAGTCCCCTTGAGCTTCTCAGCTGTGAGCTTTCTGCTGAGAGAGTCTACCATCAGAATATACAGGAAGGGGCATAGAGGGCAGCCTTGCTTGATTCCCCTCGAAGCTTTGAAGTATTCTTCCGGTCTTCCGTTTACTAGGGGGGATATCCAAGGTTCTCCAATGCATGCTTTAATTAATTTAACAAATTCAGAACTGAATCCAAATGCAGAAAGAACTTGGAGGAGGAAAGGGTGCCTTACTTGATCGAAGGCGTTTGCCATGTCCATTTTGATGAGCATATCTTGTTCTTTGGGTTGATTTCTGGAGTGGATGATTTCCTGCACTAGAATCACATTATCTAGGATATGCCTGCCTTTGACAAACCCTCCTTGCTTGGTTGAGATGAGTTTTTCCAGCAAAGGCTTTATTCTATTTGCAAGTAACTTGGTGAGAATTTTGTAGGACGCATTACAAAGCGAGATTGGCCTGAATCTGTCGAACGCCTCTGGGTTGGCTTCTTTGGGAATTAGAGCTAGGAAGGTGGAATTTGTGCTTCCTCCCACTTTGGATTTTTGGAGGAAGCCTTTGATCATTCAATACAAATCAGCCTTGATAGTGTCCTAGCAGATTCTATAGAAGTGAATGGAGAATCTGTCTAGTCCTAGGGCTTTGTCTGATTCCATCTTCCATATTACATTGCTAAATTCATCTTCAGTGACTGGATTAAGGAGTTTTGCATTGTCCTCCTCGTTTACCAACCTTGGGATGTGCTTGAGGAAGTCATGAGCTTCCTCACCATCCACTGCACCTTGTTCTTTGAACAACAGTTAAAAGTGAGAGGTTTCCACCTCTTTAATTTGAGCACAGCCCTGTCTGGCGAGGTGATTTCAACAATGTGGTTTCTAGATAGACGAGTTCGAATTTTCTTGTGGAAAACGCTGTGTTTTTGTCTCTAGACGCAAGCCAGAGATTGCGAGGTCTCAAGTATTCTTCCTCCTGTCTGAATGTCCGGAGGGTTCTAGTTTGATGTTCTTGCTTGCTGTGGATTTTTGTGCTGGTTATGACTTGCTTCTCTAGGCCCATTTGCAGATCCAACAACTTTTTTGTGCTCTGTTTTCATTGGGTAGTGGGGGAATCTGTTGGCTTTTTTATCCATTGTTTTAGGGCTGCTTTGGTGGCTTTTATCTTTTGCTCCCACACATAACTGGGTGAACCAAGAACATCGATGGACCATGCCTTCTTCACTGTATCCAAAAACCCTTCTCTATTTGCCCATAGTGGGTAGAATCGAAAGGGGATTGGCCCCAAGTTTTCTTCTTCTTCCAGTAGAAGGAGGATGGGTTTATGATGTGACTTCCACTTTGGAAAAATTTTCGTGGAAATGATCATCTTCTCGGAGAGGAAGGAGCTTTGGAGTAGGAATCTATCCAACCTAGCTGATATGTGCTCCTCCCCTATTTTGTTATTTGTCCATGTGTAAAGCCCTTTTTTTGGCTTGAAATATGGTAAATCCCATTGTTGAATTAGATTTTCCACCAAGGGAAGAAAGCGGTCCCTGCTACTATTTCCTCCCCTTTTTTCCTTTGAGTTGAGGATTAGATTGAAGTCTCCCGCAATAATTATGTTCTTGAGGGAGTCCGCTTCCAAAAATTCAGTTAGTGTTTGCTAGCATTCTTCCTTTTATGTATAGAGGATAGGTACATAGAGATTAAAGAGAGCAAAGTTTATCTTACTTGGGAGGTGGCGGAGTTCGATGTAAACCCAGTGCTATGTTTGGAAAGAGCTCTTAAGCTAAAGGTTCTCTGCCTCCCCGAGTGGCTATTCGGCCGCATGTTCCTTTGGCACTTACCACTTTTCTAGCTTTTGTTTTCCATTTTGCTTTGCTGTGTTCTAGAAGGGCTTCACCTTCTATTTTAGTCTCCTGGAGCATGAGGATCTTGGGGAGTTCTGATTTCAATAGGTTCTTGACTGCTTCCAATTTTGATGCATTCCCCAGTCCTCTGCAGTTCCAAGAGACTAATCACATTATTTACTGTTATGGATTGGGGTAGCACCTCCCTTGGGAGGCCTGGTTCTGGTATTTCTACTGATAGACATCTCTATAGTGGCTTGACTTCATTGCATTTTTTGTCTCTCTGCTTCCTCTTCTCTGGGCTCTATGTGAAATTTCCTCCCCACTCTTTTCGAGGGCCTCGCATTTGTTTCATCTTTCAGGGATCCCGATGTCTCTGGGGTCTTCTTCCTTGTCATATTTGCATAGGATGGGGAGCTAGAGGCACGTTTTGGGGTTTCGATTTGGGAAGGCGCTGTTTCCTCTTGCCTTTTGCTTTCTTCCATATTGTTAGCCTGCCGTTCAACCTCTTTGTCTGCTGGATCTTGAAGTTTTTTTGGTGTGTTTAATATTTCAAAGGGATTTGTGGGTATGTCTACTCCTGGAGGGGCTGTGCTTCCTTCAGCTTGGGTTTCGGGGGGAGCACCCCTCCCAGTGGACAAGGCTTTCCCTTTGTTCCTATTGTTCTGCTTAGTTGTTCTTGATTTCTGTACCCAAGTCCATTGATCTCCTTTCTCCTTCTTAGCTCCATCATCTGTTTTATTTTTATAGTGCTTGGAAAAGTGCCCATAGACATGGCAGTGCCAACATTTAAATGGGAGTTGTTCATAGTCTAGCACTTGTATGTGTGTCCAGTCAACCACTGTGAGTTTAATAACTTCAGGGAGACCTTCCTCCAGGTCTACTTCTATGCAAATTCTGACACAAGAGTATTGATCTCTTCTTTCTGCTCGATCGATGTATTTACCAAGTTTGTTGCCTATGGTTTCTAAGTATTTAGGGTTCCAGCAGTGCAAAGGTAGATGGGGCAATCACACCCAGACCAGAACAGGTGAGGGCACATCCTAAGTCGGATCGAAGTCTAGTGTCCATTGATTCAGATACAGACCCTGGGGCCCCATGAAGTATGTGCCGTTTCTGAATATGAGATTCCTGCCTTCTATTGCTTCAAATATGAATACAAAGAATCCTTTGCCAACGAAATGGATTTTTATTCCTTCCTTGACCAGTGATTGCCAATTCCTTTGCACCCAGGTGTCTACAGCTTTAGGTGAAGGCCATAAGCTTGTGAACTATCCAATAAGCCCTCGTTCTGCTAGGTTTAATGCCACTTTGCAGGGTTTTTCAGTCGGCAGAACAACTATGGGGATGGATTCCATTTTTTTAACAAACTTCTGTTGGTTTTCAGATGCTGGCCGTTTATTGCATGCCGCAACTAGATCCCAGAATGCAACTAGCTTAGGTGGAAAGGGAGGGTCCATTTTGCGGCCCCCTCCTGGGGCCATGGCTTTGTAACTGTGCGCTATCTCTTGGTTGATTGTAGCTCCTTATGCGCTCCCCTCTGATCTCATCCACAATAATATTCATAAGTCATGATATTTTATCTTTAATGCTATGGTTGAAAACAATTACAATTTCAGGGTTATTTAGAGTCAAGAATTTTTTATCTTTAACAACATGGATGGAAATTGTTGGAATTTGAAACATAATATTTTATCTTTAACATCATGTCTAAGAATTGTTGGAATTTTACAGTTTTTGAAAGTTCGGATATTTTATCTTTAATTCCATTGCTAAAAAATGTCAAATTGTAACCCAATTTTTTTTTGTTATCCCAGAATCAACACTTATTTTTTTAAGGGTGTTTTCTTGATTCAGTTTGCAAAAAAAAAATGGTTTTTACTTCCATTTAAAAAATGTTGAAAATTTACCCTAAAAAGACCATTGTTCCAGCATACACAATTTTCGTTTTTGGGTTGTTTGTCACGTTTTTTTTTTGGCTTTTTGGGATAGAGTACCCGTTTTGAGGTAATAGTTCCCATTTGATTGGTAACTATGTTTTTGGAGTTAAACTCATAATAGAGGTTCATTTTTATTTATTTTGAATTACAATATAATTATGTAAAATGAAATAAAATTAGAAAATAAAGTAAATTAGAAATTAGGCATGAGAAAAGGTGAAAATTCACCTCATTTTGTATAAATATATCCTCTAGGTTAGAAATAAGGGATCTTTAGCTTTTGGACTCTTGGAGCATTCTTGTAGGGGAGAAACTTGTAACTACCTTGAGGATTAAGTTCCAACTTTACGTACTCCCACTATTGGGTTTCTTGGTGATATTTTGTGACTTTGTGTTGAATGTTTTAGCACTCATACTTAGAAGCCCGGAGGACCACGATAAGAATTTTCTCTCATATGTTATCAAATTCTATAAGACTATTCTTAATTTTTGTTTGGTAGCATATGATTGTTGCTCACTTGTTGTAGTTTAATGGATTATCTTATTAACTGAAAACTTCCATCTTTCTACGAATTATTTGCTGATTTTTATGTGCTTTCATGGTGGTTTGTTTTTTTTGTTTTGTTTTTTTGAATAAGTCTACTCCTATATTGATACAAAATATTTTTTTTACAGTGAGGCAGCAGCCTCAGGGGGTCTAGTCTGGAAGATGGCTTACTCACATGACAGATTTGAAAGATAACCCAAAGAAACTAGCGGCAAACTGACTAACACTGAGACTATTACCGGAACATTTAAACTGGAACCACCATGAAAAAATGCAGACTGATTAGAGTGCCAAAAATGCTTAACTGAGGTGATACTTTTGACCCGAACTGTTAACATAGACAGAAAACAACTGAACATAGACAGAAAACAACTGAGCATTTCCCTTAGAACAGACACGATAACTGTAAAAGAGAACGACAACCTGATCAAGCATCATGAGCCGTGGAAGGCAGTTCTTCCACAATCCGACAACCGAAACTTGAGAAGTCGTCATCATCAGAGGGATGGCCCTCTTCTTTTGGTGGACCCCCTTCACCTGGAATCATGGTGGTTGTTGATTGCAAACTGTTTTACAATTAATAACTAGTGTACTTTAGTGTACATGTATCTTAATTAAATACTGCTATCATTCTTTTTTCAAGGTTTATGCTCATTTATAAATTTGTTGTAACATTCCTTGTATGAATTCACTTAAGGTATTTTCAATAAAGTTGATTTCACTGGCATTCCATCAAGGGGTTTACTTGGCTATCCCTGTCATATATCATTCATTTAAAATCTAACTTTCACTCAACATATAGATGGCAACCGGGCCAACAATTCAGACGGGACTCTCATCCCAAACAATGCGAAGTCTAGTTGGGCCATCGTACTAGAGAGATCCCCTTGAGACTGTAAGGAGTGCATTCAACCTCATCAGTAATATTTTTGGCGCTAGAAGGAGGGAAATCGTTGTATTGCTGGTAGGTTTCATCATCTTTATCATTCTCAAATTTCGGGTCAAGATAATAATCAACCTGTTTCCTCGCAAGATAACCCTGAGCTTATCAAAACTTCCAACCGTAAATAATTTCCTCCAAAGAGCGGTAAACATTTATATGTGGTCTCGCAAGATGGCTTAATATCTCTTAGACCTTTCACCTGTGCTTATGCAAAGAAAATCTGTAGAATTACTATTGTTGTCTTATTACCACATAAATGCGTTGTGAGAATACCAGCAACTTCTCAAGGTGTGTTGGTAGACTCTGTTGAATATTTGGTTGATTTGTCTTTAGTAGATCTAATGTAATCTATTAAACGACCTCATTTGTTTTCTCCTCTTGTCGAGGAAGATGAAGAGTCATGAGGTGGTAATAATTCTGAAAGTGAGAAAGAGCATATCAATTTTAGATAGAGAAGAACATTTAGATAACACAATGGCTAGTAACCAAAGATAATAAGGAAAAGGTCAATGATTTCAACCAAATATTCACTACCATCTTGAACAAGTTTCTCACTAACGCTACTCCTCAAGATGTAGTGACTGCAAAATATTACACTTCAACCCTTGTTTCTTCTATAGTAATGTTTGTTAAAAGGGAAAAATAGGCTACATTGGCAGAGAACTTTACTGAAGCATTGGAAGCATAAAAAAAAATGCTCTCTATTGGTGTCCATCTCTCACATGAAGAATCAAAGAGTAGTGGAAAGAGGCCTCAAACTGACCACTAGTAAATCTGTTAAGAAAGAAACTAATGATCTAGAAAGTGTTGTAAAAATGTTCAAGAAGTTAACCAATGAAGTAATAGATTTGAAGAGAAGCGTTGAAGAAAGTTCCTCAACTAATCAATCTTTCAAACCATTTCACAAGCGTAACAACAAGCCTTTGGCTAAATATATTGAAAGCTCAAATGTCAACTTGAATGTTGTAGAACTTGGGATGGATAAATTCTGTTCATACCATTAAGATGGTCACTCAGAGAAGACATGTCCCCAACGGGTAAATTCAACGACACTTGTAATTAATTCATTGCTGGAGCAACAATCCCTTGAAGATCAAAAGCAAACATTAGAAGAAGAATCCCCACTTTTAGATGATGACTCCACTACAATATTGATTATGTTGTTATGGGATGTGGTGTTTGATCGTGAAACAAAAATGGTGGGAGAAGTTTCACTTGAAGAAACTCAACCAACTAAATCTCCTAAGCCTTATAACTTGCGAAGTAAAGGACCAATGGCTGACCCTAGTCCTCAGGAGAAGGGAAAATAATTGCTTGGGAAGGATACTTTCTCCTAGGACTAGTAATCATAATCCCATTTCTCAAGCTAAAAGCACTCAACCAACCAAGAGCATAATGGGGAATGCTAAAGCAAGTGCAAGAACACCTGAATCAATTAGGAAGTCTACTCCAACTCCATCTCCAACTAGCACAAATAAAGATAAGTCCAAAGGTGATGCGATGCAATATAATGTGATTGAGGACATGAAGAAGACGATTAAATGTAACTCTCTATGATCATGCAACTTTCACAACAAAGAGAGTTTTTGCTTAGAACATTTAATTCACCTTCTACATACAGTAAGTCCACTTCAACATCAAATTATCCTACTCTTGCAGTATCAAAAAATTCCGTAGATTATGATAAGGTAGTAATTAATGCTGCGAGTATCAGAGCTCACTCAAGATATTAAACACCACCCTTCTTGCTTACATTTGTTCTTTTTAACCATAATGTGCATACTTATTTAGTAGACTCTGTTTCCTCAACAAATGTTATGCCTTTGTCAGTATGCAAGAAAATAAATGTGACCCCAGAGAAAACCAATGCTAAGACTATACAACTCAACAAAACCAAAGTGAAAGTAGTTGGTAGTTGGTGAACTTAATGATGTGCTTATCTGATTGTCATCTACCCAAGAGTTCACCAAGTGATTGACATTGTTGTTGTGGACATACTCGAGCTTATGGTTTGTTATTGAGCATAGATTGGTCAAAGAAGCTACAAGGTTACTTTACAATCAATTGGTCCCATTTATGGCTTCCTTACAAAGGAAAGAATAATCCGATAAGGGTGGATAACGAACCTCATATGAAGTACACTGTTACAGAGTTGGAAAGACATAACAAACTGATAAATTTTGTTTAGGCCATTGTTGGATTTTTTTTCTTGGAATCAAGACTTGGATGTTATATGGACCAACCATCACTAGTACCATTTGATAGACAATCACAACTCCTTGTACTCCAACTGGTGCAAATGAACTTTGTATACTAGATGCAAATAATCTTAAGAGTAGATAGTAATACTCTTGTAAATAACAATATTTAGACTCTTTACTATGATGGTTCTAAAACTTAAGATGGCACTGGTGTAGGTTGCATCTTGTTGGACCTAGCGAAGAACAAAACTCTTGTTTCGTGCAACTTGGAATTCCACTACACTAATAATACAATGAAATATGAGGCTTTGACTTATGGATTGAAGAAGGTGTTGTGGCTACTATAACAACCCACCAAAATGATTGACCCCATCTAATTTTGGAGCCCTTACCAATCTCTCTAAAGATCAAGCCCTAAATTTTTCCAGGAGATTGAGCTCATCATCGACTTCCTTGATATCTGCCAACTAAAAGCATAATCGATGTTTACAAGACTACCACACTTTTCTCTACAAGCGGGGCACATTCCTTAGCGATAGTCTAGCTGCAAAGCTTGTCACATTTTCTTGCACTTAGTCGCATCCTAAAATTCTAGCGGCTCGCATGTGCGGAACATATATTTAAGAAGTTCAACTCCCAAAGTTCATTTTATTGTTCCAGAGCTTTGCACACTTTTCCTTCACAAAGCCATCTTTCTATCCTTACCAAATCTGAGTGCGCCCACACATCAATGTCAAGGAGACTTTGTTCCTTCATGCTATAAATTTGTGTTTGTATTGTGTCGTTTTATTTCTACAAGTTTGTCTTTTAGTGTATTTTCACATTTCACAACCTTTCACACTCTAGTTAATGGTTAAATGCATATATATGTGAAGGTTTTCATTTTAAATGACACCCGTGCACTCTCTTGATCTAAACTCTGTCTATACTAAGCCAATTTCTCAATCTCTCATCCACTTACGAATCTCAAATGCAATTTCCCTTGGTCGAAATCTGTTTAAAGCTATATTTTATCATGCTTATGCAAGGTAGAATCCTAGCATTTCTTTGATATCATTATCCATCCCGATTGCACTAATGTTCTTTCCCAAACTCTTTATAGGTCACTAACACAATTCATATTCGTAGTCTTATCCCCTTACCACTAAAGAGTGCAAATGCACCATACTTAAACCCTTCCTATTGTTTGTCTTGCTTGCATAATATAGACTCATAGCATTGAGACCCTTTCCTTTGTGAACCCTGATTGCGCTAAAAGTTGAGTATCCATCAACACTTATTACGCTAGCGCACTCCAGTAACATAACTTAATCTCTTTGCGTACATGAAACCTGACTCTGACTTTTACATGTTCCTAACCCTTTGCTAGCGCATTGCACATATTTAACTCCTAGCCTAGATTCATCTAGCACTAACATCCTTGATTGCGCCAAATAATCAACCCTCGCCTCTATCTAGTGCGGCTACGCTAAAGCCTTAGTGCACTATGTTTTTAAAGAGAAATTACGCAAGTAGAATATAAGGAAGAATAGATAATATTTTTAGACTAATCGTGTCTCTCTGCAATGAGTGATTTTGAATTCCCAGGGACAGGAAATCTACCATACATCAGTGTATCATCTTCCATAGAAATCATGCCTCTAGTGATAAGAAAAGGGCCAGTAAGGGAAACAATGGAAAGTAGCATCGATGGAGTAGTGAACAATCCAAAACCCAAAGTGCCAATACTTAAGGACACAACTCGTTTCATTGACAAGTTGGTATCTCTATCACGACCACTAATAATCAAGGATTTCGATAGTAAAGAAATCCCAGAAAATGAAGAAGTTAGAGAAGTTTACTTCAACTTCAAGAATTTTTTATTTCATAGAGTTGGGGCCCACTATCTTATGTTGCCTACTGCAGATACCGTAGAGTGGATCCTACAACATATTGAATTTGAAAATATGATTGTCCGAAGCTCAAAAGGTGAAGTATTGGCTACATATTAGGCTCATCACATTCATATGTATTACAAGCTCCCTAAGCCACAAGAATACCTAATTTCCAAATAATTGCAAGTTTCGAAAAGTCTACTAAGGATATTCTCAAATCTTGTGGTAGGAGCAAAGTAAATTCTATCGAAAGCCTAATGGTATATGCAAAGCCAAGATGTTGAGAAAAGTATATCAGTACCTTATAGCTATGCGTTGTAGGGTATATAGATGTGAGAATGCGAAATTCTTCGAAGATAAGTGGGTTTTTATTGTGTACCCTTGTGTTATTGAGGAAAATATTTTCAATTGGTCAGATCTTATAGACATGTCATTGCAAAAATGTGTTGCAAGAGCAAAGAATGCAGTAGATGGAAAAAAATCAAATTTCTACATGTCCTCTTATTTGTTGGATGGTATATGCTAAAGAATGAGTTCTCATGAATAGAATGGAAATGGGTCTTCACCAATGAAATACCGTTGGCACACATATATTGAGAAGTGTTTTGGGAAACGAGTTACAAAGGTGTATATGCAATGAAAAATGAATTTTTCATTTCAACATTGTATAAGATGTTGTTTTGTACTGAAGCACCATGCATGTCAGATAAAGCAAGAAAATCTCTAGCTGACATTGCAGATTAGTTCACATCTCCCAAGGGGATGTTTATCAAAGTCTTTGGAGCATACATAAGCCCAAATTTTACGCCTCTATTTGTGACCGACAAGGTGGTGATGCAAGAAGTCAATTATCAACTATATACAAAGTTATTAAGATCACTGCAGAAATCAAAGGACTCCCCTTGGCCAATATTCCCGCTACCTATATGATCATATAACTTAAAGACCTTAAAGGTAGAAAAAGAAGAAAAAAAAGAATTAGAGTGCCTTAAGTTTGGTGAAATGGGATATCACCTATCCTAGAGGAATAACTAACCAACATTGTGCAAAGCTCAGATATACCTGGGCGTATGCCTTAGTTTCTTTGGAAGAGGAAGAAAAGGTCAAGAATCATTACAACGCCACCAAATCATTTGGATTAGGTGAAGAAGCAGGTCCTTCCAATGTAGCAAGTGTCTGAGATGGACCAAAAGGAGGAGACCATGAGGAGATGGAAATTCAAGAAAATGTTGAATTGAAGAGAAAACAAGAGTAGTAAGCTACAAGGGAAGGAACAAGAAGCTCAAAGCCGAAATAGATGCTATGAAGGAGACTGAAGAAGAAAAGAAGAAAGAGCGTGAAGAGGCACAAAAGAGGAAATGCGAGAAATAAGCAAAACAAAAGGAGGAACAAGAAAAAAAATGCATGAGGCAATGAGAAAGAAAAGGGAAACAATGAGAAATGAGAAAGAATAAGAAGCCTTTAAGAAGCAACCTGAAGAGGAGGAACAAAAAAAGAAGCTCGAAGAAGAGGAGAGAAAGAGAAAAGAGGAAGAAACGACAAATAAATTAGAAGAAGAGTTAATCACCAATGATATAGCTAATGAGAGAGTAGAAGAGGACAAATCAAAGGATATGGAGGCTTAACCGATTGTAGCCACTTTGAACATTCAACCCCCAAGTCCTCTCACAGGAGGACATCTTCCACTTAGTGAAATGGGTATCCTGACACTAGAAGAATAAATGATTTTGGACATCTCCAATTTCATTTTCGAACAACTCAATCATAAGATCACTCAAGAAAGGAGGAAATACTTCCATAATGAGCTAAATCGTCATATCTCTGTCAATCTAGAGAAGGAAATCGTTGTAGAAACGAGAACCAATCCAATAACAATAGCTTCAGCGGGAAATGATTTCACAACAACTACAAAGAAGAATATTGATTATCTCATTCTCGAAGTTGACAAGTTAAAGGAAGAATTTCCCGATGCAAGACAACAAAATGAAAAACTCATATAAAATCAGAGTGTGTTTTCTACATGTTCTAGTGGATAAGGTTTACAATCTACAATCCTTGAAGAGTTAAAGGAGTTAGAAGACATTATGAAGCAAGTATATGATGAAATGATGACATTGCACAAAGTAGTGGCACCTTTGCTTGAAATAAAAAAGAAGTTGCAAGAAATGGTGAGAATATTGAAACTTTCTCACATGGCTATAGACTTGATCCAAGAATATTGAAACTTTCTCATGTGGCTATATATTGGAAAAATTTCCCAAGAAAGAAAGGGTCGAGGCTGAGATAGACGGAGTAGAAATGAAAATATTTGTGCAAACTCATGATTAGCTAAACAAAAACATAGCTAACACTGTATCAACCTATATGAAGTTGAATACTGGATTGGAGGCTCCGCTTTGACTACACAAGACACTTTCAGTTGGTGTACCCAGAGAGGTGAAGCCAAGATAAGTTATCAGGCAAGAACTAAAGGAAGCCATGGTGGCCATAAAAGGTGCCAATGTTCAAGAAGATTTAGATGTTACCAAGAAGACCATTCTTCAATATGTTTCCAAGCCATTCAAGTTTCACACCAAAATGATGATGCTTGGAACAAAGTGCAAGTGGATTCAAAGGCAATATTTCTAGATGCCTTAGAGGGCAAAATCATGTACGACTGAGAGCTAGCGTAGAAGGTGAAAGACATAGTAGCTAAATACAAGGCATGGTACGAGTATGTTACAAAGGAGCTCCATATCATAGTGCCATAACTACAAATTACACAAATTTGTACATGAATGTTTTTTGCTTTTCATAATTTTGATCATAATTTTGTAAATGATAAATTTTGTGAAAAGAAAATGAAAAGACATGTAGAAGTCAAAAGTTCATAAGGGAGTCCAAAGGTCACATAGAAGTTGAAGAATCATGAGGAAGCCTAAGTCACCTCGGAGGTGAAAGGTCATCTCATTTATTATAAGTAGACCCTCATGGCCAAAGAAAAAGGATTTTCAACTTTGGTTCTCTTGTAAGCACATTGTAGAGAGATTGTTGTTCCTTTTGAGAAGAAAATATTAGCTTTCATGTTCCAATATTGGACCGAGTGAGTGCTTCTTGTAATTGTGCATTACAATACTTCTACTTAATTCTCATAAATTCTTTGAGCCAGGTAGTTGTTTCTCACATATATCATAAAGCATTGTAAGACTACTGTTATAATGGTTGATGAAATGTGTTTTCATTTATATGCGTTAAAGAAAACAAACTACTTTGTTGTCTCTAACACAAATCTGATTTGAAATTGTATGCCTTTATGATTTAATGATCGTGGTTGGTTGTAAACTATTTTCCAATCAATTATCGATTCTTTTATTTATATGCATCTTTATTAGATTATTGTTGACATTGTCCTAGTGAAGGTTCAAACTTTTCATTTTGTGTGTGGTAGTATTGTATGCATATTGTTTGTAAGTATCTCATAGAGCTATCTTTACTTGTATTTGTCAAAAGTGGTAGTGGTTTTCTCACTTGTTTCTGATTTGTACCAAAGCATATCATAAGTCAAGTAAAATGGTAGCCGAGACGATATACCATATGGGACTCCTATCTCAAACGGTGTAGGGTCTAATTTGGGCTTTACACCAGGGAGATCCCCTATCATTGGCGGAATATTTAGCAATGTCAACAACATTTTGGTGCTAGGAGGGTTGTGATTGTATGGCAGGTCAATTGCCACACTTTTTCCCTTAATCATCCAAACAAGGAAACAATTATCTAGGTTCACCTCCATCACATCTTCCTGAGATAGAAGAGCCACCTTAAATACAATCTAGAGCCTTCTTTGAAATCACATACAATAAAATTAGATCTCCATGTCCCGTCACACATGAGTTCACCATAAATCTTGGATTACTTCTGGTTGCATCAATCCTTCCTCATAAGTGATAAAACAGAGAACACACAACTCGTGGTGGTGTATTGGTCACCTTGGGACAATATTTTGTAAATGTCTCCTTGGATGACCTAGTTGACTCAGTTGAAAGGAATTCATACCAGGGCAACAGAGTATTGCTCGATTCTAACAATTTGGAAGGAAACGATGAAAACATTTACAAATTAGAGAACGAAGAGTATAACAAGAACAAGAACGTCAACGACAACTATAACGAGAACGAGAACAACACGAAAGTAGGACTTCATATTTTGAAAGTGACGAGGGAGATAACAATGAAAACATAGCTAATGATCAATAGTTGGATTGGATGGACCAAGGGTCACTGAATCTTCGGGGCATTCTACATCATCTACTATAAACTGAGAAAGTTTCTAATGAAGTATGATCTAGATAAGTCCATGACACCTAAAGACTATATTAATAATTTCTATTTACAATTGAGATTGTTGGGGGTACATTTTGATGTTGTATTTTGTAGACTGTTCCCATATACGCTTGTAAATAGAGCGTCGGCTTGGCACCATAGTATTCATGTTAATTCGATTCATAATTCAGGAGAGTTTAAGAAGGCCTTTTTAGAGAAATTTGTTGATGAAAAAACTCTGGCCATGCTGCTAAAGGAGCTGAGAAATCTTAAAATGGGGAACAAAAAGAAAGTCAAAGATTTTAATTAGTGATCACCACTATTTTGAATAAATTTTCCGCAAAATACAACCTCATGATTCTATCACATCATATTATTATACTTCAGCTTTGCTGACCAACATCTTCATGTTCGTAAAGAGAGCTAATAAGGGCACGTTGGCAGAAAACTTCAACGAAGTGATAACTGTGGAAAAGGATCTTAAAGTGATTGGAGTTATTATGAATCAAGAAGCTTCGAACAACACTGGTAAGAAAAATCAAACCTCCTTTATTAAATCAAATAATAAATATAATTTTGATACAAAAATTTAATGAAGTTTAAGAGATTAAACAATGAAGTATCTGATCTTAAGAGGAAGACTAGTGAGAGTTCTTTTAGCAGTAAATATTACAAACCATTTTTCAAGAAGAACATTAATCGACCAACTAAGTCAACTCAAAGCTCCAATGTAGCATTCAATGTCGAGGACGTGGGTATGGATAATTGTTGTACATTTCATTAGTAAGCCCATTCTGAAAAGACGTGTCCACAGTGGATACATAACATGTTTGCAGTGATAAATAATGTTTTGGAGGGCCGAATAATAGAAGAACAATCTGGCTAACATTGGAGAACCAATTTTTGCATTGGCTCTACTCATTGGCAATGAATCACACGCCACCGGTGAAGCCTTGATTGGTTAAACTCCTCTTGCACAACCACCTATGTAATATAATTTTAGGCGTAAAGGACCAACACATGAGCCAGAAGTATATGAGAAAAGGAAAATGTTTCATATAAGAATGCTACCTCCCAATAATCCAGCTCAAAGTTAAAGTTATAAAGCTTCAACCAGCCAACCCTCAAAGAACACTTCAAAAAATGGTAAACGCAAGTCAAGTATGCTTGAAGTGGAAATTTTTAGCACTTAGAAAGTTTCTCTTGGCTGTATGAGAGAAATTACCAAGGTAACATTTTCACTCCAATTCGAAGATTGAAGGCTAACCCCTTCCATCTAGAGAGGGATCTCTCTGACCTTTACAATGTGGCTATACCTTTAGATAGGTTGTGTTGATGTAGTGTTTGGTTGGGCCTGAAATCAATAACTCATTGGGTAATGGAGTCAAATAGTTAGGGTTTAGATAGGTTTACCAAGATAAATGCCTGTCTGATCAGGATTGATAAAGGAAAGGTGGATAGTAGATCCTAGACCTTTGTCATTTATTGTAGATGAATGAAGAAAAAAGAAACAATCCACTACCTAGGGCATACACATTGAATCCTATGGTAGCTTTAGAGGATCAAGATGGAAACTGTTGAAAACCTAACTTAGAGCATCAAAGCAAAGATGAATTATGAATTAATATATATTTTCCAAACATTCAGAAGGAATGCGTTTATGAGATTATTAAAGGAGAAATTGAAAAATATAGAGAACCTACATACTAAAACCAAACTATCTCATGGATCTTTATATCACTGGTTAGAATCTATTGATATTGGCAAATGAAATAATTAAATCATTCAAACACACATAGATAGTGACTATGTTTTTCGGAAAAACCAACTCTTTCTCCATATTTTTCATGTAATATATAGGAAAATACAATAGAGATTCAGATCCACA